>JACAXG010000038.1:2834791-2958177 GCA_018881555.1 Amblyornis subalaris | reverse complement strand
AAAAAAAAAAAAAAGATAAGAGAAACAAAACACTATTTTTTCAGTAAGCTTTTTTTTTCTGTAAACGATTTACAAATAAATCTGACATGATGGTGCTGTACCAAAGCCTTATACGAAACTTATTCCGCGCTCTCTATAATCTCTCTGTATCTGTATTGTTGCTCTCGGCCTCCGCCAAGGCCAGGAAATGCCAGCAGGAGGGACCGGCGGCCGCGCTCGCCGTCGGCATCCCCGGGCACGGGCCCGGAGCCGCTCCGGCCCCGCGGGGAGGCGAAGCCAAATTCCAGCGTCGCTCCCCAGGCGTGCGACGAGGGGCGCGAGCGGGGGTCCCTCACCCCAAACTCTCCTTCCGACTGGGTGCTACCCTGCCCCGCGCAGGGATCCGAGACCTCGCCGGGAGCGCTGCCCGCTGCTCCCGGCATCCCCGCCGCAGCCGCGGGCTGCTCTCCGAGGGGATAACAACCCACCGAGCCCCTCCTCCCGGGGCGATTTTACATCTTCCAGCTCAGCCCGACCTCCGCAGTGCTTAGCCAAGGCAGACCTCTGGCTCTTGCCCTGCGAGCCCTCTCCCCGCCCTTCCCCTGGGGCCGGCCGGGAGCTGGGGCTGCTTTGATAGCTCTAAGCAATAATCCCACTCTGCCAAGAAAGTTGGGTCCTTTTGGCTCTTGGACTGTTGTCAGTTAATGAGTAAATGCTAATAAGCCAACAAAAAATTGGAAGAAATGAGAGTTTGAAGCCCTGCCTTACTGGGAGTAGCTGGTCCCTCGGTCTCTGCCTGTTGGGATTTTAAGGCCTGCTGAGTACTTAATTTATCGCTGGTAACATTGCATGTTCATAGATTGACTTCTTGAGTTGATTTTTTCTTATTTTAATGTACCCACTATRAGAAATTCTGGCAGTGTTGCAATGTTACGTACAACTAGCCATGCTGTAGGAGAATGATGGGTTTTGGAATCGATTAACTTGCTCCTCATGTAACATTACCCTGCTTCAGAAATGTTTTGTATTTTGATATAAATAAACATTTGCTAAAAAAAAAAATAATATATCTATAAAAAGACTGGTCGCTGTCTTTGATTTGGCTGGGGGGGCTGTGGGGAGGGGGTGGGCTGCCCTAGAGGTGTTTGCTGGGGGGCTGCTGGGCTGTTCTTTGCCCTAAGCATCCCGTGGGGTGCCCTAAATTTTGTYGTCCCCCTGGGATTTGCAGGATGTSCCAGCTGGTGCTCCAGGCTGGKATAGGTACTGGGATGGGCGCTGATGCTCAGGTCCTGCTTTGGGGCAAGGAGTAGGAGTGGAGAGAGCCCCAAGCCCATCGRCCAGGGTGATGCTGGACAGTGAGCCAGGTCCCTTGCTGTCCCCTCTGACTCCAGGGATCCCACCCCACTTGCTTCCCTTTCTCATCCCTCTCTTCTATCCAGACCGACCCCTCTCCCCTCCCCTCTACCTGCTGCCTTTGGAGTTTTTTGCCGCCTTTTTGGCGCTGATTCACCCCGCAGCACCTCCCCTGATAATGAAGTCTCTGTGCAGCGATGGAGCGTGTCCAGGACTGTGCCGTGTGTGCTGCCACACTGTCCCCAGCCTCGCCGGTGGCCGTGCCACGAGGTGGCAGTGCTGGCTCGGCAGCTCCYGGCGCTGGTGATGAGGATGGAGGGAGAAGAGGCTGCCTCGACCACCTCCAGCATCGCTGTCCTCCGCGTATCCCCCGCAGGGCCGGGATGGAGGGGCTGTTCCTGTCCGTCTGTCCTTCTGTTTGCCCTTAAACTGTTCCCTCGGCCCTGACGTCCCCATGGATTGCCCCCCAGCCTCGCTGCAGGGTTGGTTTTTAGGGGCTGGCTGCTCTCTGGGAGGATGTGCTGCCCTCACACCCCTCAGCGTGCTGGGGATGTGGCTCAGGGCCGTGCAGCATCCTTAGGGAGCAGCTCCAGGGCTTCCCAGCTAAACCCCCTCGGTGAGCAGGGATGCAGCTCAGGGCGATGCAGCATCTCTTGGGGACCAGCTCCGGGGCTTCCCGGTTAACCCCCCCTCCCCTGGGGGGAGCAGGGATGCAGAGAAGGGCTATTTTCACATCCCTCACCGGCTGCTCCCCAAAACTGGGTGCTGAGGGCAGCCCCTTGGCTTTCCCAGCTTGCCCTGGGTATTCCCACACGGACCCTGTGCACCTTTACTCCATCAGAGCAGGGATCAGGGACCATCCTGCCGCGGGTGCCACAACACCCTGTGCCCCAGCACGGCTGGGCAGATGCTGGGGAGTCGTTCAGGCGCTGCCATCCAGCTTTGCTCCGCGTTTGGTGGAGCCCTGCGGGAAGGAGGAAGGGCGAGGTGGGGATCCGGACCCCCCCCAGCTGGATCTTGTGTCGCAGGAGAACGGATCCGTGCTGCTTTAGAGGGAATGAGTGGGCAAATAGAGGGTGGCTGGGCTGTGACTGAGGTGTTTGTGCAGCTGAATGATGCTGCTGGAGCTCATCCAGGCGGGTGTGGGTCACAGGGATGCTGCCTGGGCTGGGGGAGGATGGCACCGGGGTGCGGGGCAGCCGCGAGCCCCCAGTACCCCCAGTACACCCAGTGCAGGGGGGCAGCCCAGCCGTGCCGCCGGCCTGGGGCAGGGCCCCTTGGCAGTGCTTTTGAGCCTCACAAGGACAGTTGACACTTCCTGAGGGTGGTTTGGACTCTCTCCAACGGTGCAGGAGCTGAGAAAAAGACTTGAGCTGCAATCACCGAGCCGAGGTGTTCCCAGCATTTTGAACAGCCGTCCCCAGGTAACAAATTCATTTCACCTCCCGGAGCCAGGCAGCATTCCCCTCCTGTGGAGCTCTGGGTCTGCCTCCTGGCTCTTTCCCAGCCCCTCCGGGGGCCAAACCTCTGCCGCCAGGGTGGGTGGCACTGGCAGGAGGTGGCAGGGAGGCCAGGGGATGCACCTCCTGCTCCAGGGGGGAAGCTCCATGCCCTCCACAGGTGGGTCTGGCTGCAGGCACGGTTTCTGCTATCAGTGAATTATTGATTGGATTTACCGCCGCGGCTCTGACAACACCATTACTGGCTTTGACTTCATGTTTAAATCATCACTCCAATAGCTCTGAAAGATGCGATCTTTTATTTAAAACGCACTCAGTGGCTCTTTTTGATCCCCTGGCTCGACGTGCTGCTGGCAGCGGGGAGGGAGCGGCGGGTGCACGGCTGGGGGAGCACAGCCCCTGCTCGAGGGGCCCCGGGGACGCTCAAGGTCACTTCGCCGAGGGTGGAAGAAAACAAACTTCCACCTCATGCTGGAGATGAAAGGCTGCAGGAAACGGGGAAGGGGAAGAGCCGAGCAGGCGGTGCCACCCCCTCTGCTCTGCCTTCAGCCCCATCCCTGCTGCATCCGATGCATCCCTGTGCCTGGTGGAGCAGGCAGGGAGCATCTCCAGTGCTCTGTGGCCCCAGCTCGCCCTGCTTTGCTCTCCCACACAACCCCTGGCCGCTGCTGTCCCTGCTCCCCATCCCCAGTGCTCCCCCAGCTCCCAGGCTGAATCCCAGACGCTGCGCCTGAGCCTCCATGGATCCTTTCCAACACGACTTGGCTCTGGGATGTGCAGGGCAGCTCTGCTGCTCCAGGGCTGCAGGTTTGGGGGCACAGCAATGGGGGCAGCAGCCCACGAGGCCAAAACTCCCCCACGCCAAGCTGTGGGGCTCTCGGGATGCTCCGTGCCATCCCGCTGGGAAGCAGGCAGAGGCACTCCGGCAGGATGGCAGGGCTGCCTGCATCCCTGCTTGCCTTTTTATCAGCTTCACCATCCAATATTCCCAGGCTGCTGTGTCTTTGCTTTACATTTATCAATATTACCAGCTGATCCCGCAGTCCCCCTCCGTGGGTTTATTAATATTGCCCTCTGATCTGCGGGAAGCGGCCGYGCTTTATATTCCTGCCCCATCCCCAGCTCCTCCAAGCCCCCACGCCATGTTTAATTAGATTTTCTCCTTGGCTCAGGCAAACACAAATTGAGCTCCTGGTATCTCTCTGCCGTGCTGGAGCTGGTGCCTGGCTGAGGTGGACAGCATCCTGCATCGCATTAATATTCCAATGCTGCCTCGGGATGGTGCAGACGGGATGGTTGCCTGGGAAAGGGGATTATTTTGRACCCTCCTCCCACCCTGTTTTCCATGGATGGCATTTAACCTGGCAGGGAAATACCTTTTCCTACTGGCTCAGCATGGCCAGGTTGAGGGTTTGTGATTAGAGAGCAGCTCAAGGTCCCTGGATCAGAAATCAGAGATGCTGYTTCCCCCTCTCCCACAGCGTTCCCCCCATCCCGCTGCTCTGGGGCGTTTATGTCATTTTTCAAGGAATCCTTCTGGGCTTGGCTTTCCCCACRTCCGTGGGGACCAGCACTGGCCTCTCCCACTGCTCCGTGGCAGCTTTTCCACATCAGAGGGAAAGAAAATTGTTTATGCAAAGTTTGTCAGTCCCTCCAGGCACGAAGGGAAGCGCTGATTGTTCTCCAGCTATCTCAAATCTTTTGCCAGTTTCCAAAATTAAAATTTGTCCCTGTGTCTTGCAGACATGTTTGGTGTTCGTGCTTTAATTTCCAGACTTGCTGTCCAGCAGGCGCATTATTATTATTATTATTATTATTATTATTATTATTATTATTATTATTATTATTATTATTATTATTATTATTATTATTATTCCCCCTTGGATTTCTCCTCCTGCCGCAGTCTCACCCTTCGTGTGTTTCTCTTCTCCCAGGGAATACAGGGTGGAATTTGCTCCAGGGACGCTCACATGATGCTCATGCAGGGACCAGAAACCCTTCCTGGGGCTGGATCTTCCCTTCTCACCCTGTGTTTCCATGGGGCAAAGACCTTTCCATCCCTGCAGGGGATCCTGCTGCTGGGATGCAGGATCTGCTCCCTGGGATGTTGCCTCTCCTCTCCCAGACGCTGCTGCTGGAGGAGTGTGCTCGCCTGAGTCAATAGAGAGCTAATTAAGCTATTTATCTGGGAAAAGCAGCCACTCCTGGTGAGCCCTGCTGTCGGGATGGAGGAGGAAGGGGCACAGCGGAGAGCCGGGGAAGGCTGTGGGCAGCCCCTGGAAAGGGGAGAATCTCAGCTGGGAGCTGAGCAAGGCAGGGACCATCCGCAGCATTCCCTGCCAGGCCACTGCTGACCCCTGGGCCAGCTCCTGGTGTTCCTTGTGCTGCCTGAAACAAGTCCCTGCTGATGCTGCCATGCTAAAATTACAAATAAACTACTTTTCCATCTAGAAGTTGGTGTTGATTCCTATAACACCCATCATTCCCAGCCATAATGAAGAACAGGGTTTATTCCCAGGYGAGCAGAGCTGCCCCACAGCCCTGTGCTACCCRTGCAGGGGACCCAAATCCCATTTTTCCCCCTCAAACTCCCCTTGCGGGGAAGACCAGGCCTGCTGTTTGCAGAGCACGGCTCTCCACTGAAGCAGGCTGCACTCTAACTTTAAATTGACTCTTTTAGTGGAGCCCTGGGAGGTTTTTCCGAGGAGTGCAGCCTATTCTTCAGGGCTTTTATAAGCCTTTAGTAGCTTAAGACACAACTAAGTTGGCCCTAATCTCTCATAAAAGCACGTTGGTTTTCTTGCCCTTCTGCTTCACCAAGGTCTTAGCCTGGCGCTTTCCCTCACTGTTGTGTTTGTCTGAAAGGTGGGAAGGAAACGCCTGTGAAATTTTCCTTTTTAAAGACCTGGATCTTCGGATCAAACTCATCCAGGGGGTTTAGGGGAAGGAGGTGGGCTCCCTGGAACAGGAGGGATGTCTTATCCCTGACGTGGTGGCACAAATCCTCCTGGTTCCATGAACATGGAATGCTGGATCRTTCCTGCATTGATCCAGAGCGGGGGAGACAGCATAGAAATTTGGGGAAAAAGGATTTCTCCAGCAAAATAACAGTAACCCTGCAATGAGAGGGGCTGTGGGTTGTGCAGCTYAGCCCCCAAAGAGGGTGCCCAGCCATGGGTGAGTTGGCTGAGGTAGCGTTAGACACGTGCAGAGGGGTTTATCCTTTGCTTTGGAGAAGTCTCTTGGATTCTGGCTGGGGTTTGTTCTTGGAGACGTGGCTTTTGTGAGTAGGGACATGGCTTTTGTGAGGAGAGACATGGCTTTTSTGAGTAGGGACATGGCTTTTGTGAGCTCCTGTTGAAGGTTTGGAAATGGGTGGATGCAGAGCAGGAGGGGTCTGTGCTTAGCCGGGGGTGGGCAGGATTTCACTCCCCAGGAGTAATTCAGGTGGGCACTTGCAGGCCGAGCTGTGCCTCGTTCTCCAGCCTTTCCCAGACCTTGGGCTGCCCCGGGATCACTCTCTGGTGGGGTCTGTGAGTGCTGCAGACCCCAAAAGGAGCATTTCTGCAGCCAGGGCAGCCTGTGTGGGAATGGGCACTGTGCTGGATGTTATCCCTACACCATGCCGGGGTGTGAAACATCTTTGAAAGCCCCAAACCCCCAAGGAGCCTTGTGGGGTGACACCAGGGGTGGGAGCAGGGACAGGCTGAGTGTGAACAGGGAGAGGGAATATTTTGTCACCCCACACCCCAGGATGACGTGAGTTGCAGGAAGTGATGGATCACTCTGGTGCTGAACCTGTACGCACAGCTCTGCACCCCAAAAGCACACACGGGGGGGGTTGGCTGCTGGGGAGGGGAGARCCGGGTCCCTCTGGGCCAGCCTGGYRGGAGCTGCCCCATTTGCATACGAGGGGTGAGTTTATGAATTATGCAGCCACCACGGCACGTCCAGAGGAGTCGGCTGCAACATGGAAAGCATATTTATCTTCGTGTCTTATTGATTTATTTTTCCTCTCCTGTTTTTTCAAGCTCGAGCAGCTGCAGCGAGGAAGGGAGAACAATCCAGGCAATCGGGGGGCTGCAGTGGGGCAGTGTCCCCTCCCCACGGACACCGGTCCCGTGGGGTTTCTCCACAAAGCTGGGAGCTGCTTTATGGACACCAACATGTTCTGRGGGCTCTGATGCTTGTTTTGGTGGAGCAGGAGCCTGGGAATATTCCAAAGAGTGAGGGTGACAGCAAAGACGCTCATGAAGGGTGACCTGGCCCATGGGGTGGTGAGAGGGACAGTGATCCAGAGCTGGTCCTCCATGGGCTCCATCACAGCTCCTAAGCAGGAGCCAGGCTGTGAGCACACGTCAGAACATTCGTCCTCATCTGGGTGCAAGTGCAACCATCCGTTATCACGTTGTCTCCATTGTCTCTTTGTCCATCCATCTACCCTTTCCACTCATTAACTCCACCATCTGCTCCTTCATCTATCTCCTATCCCGGCCGGTAAATCATYCCTGTCTTCCCTCTCCATCCACGCATGAGAGAAGTAGCCCTTGGTCCCCTCCTCATCCCAGACCCCCAGGGCCATGGCCCTGCTTTGAGCTCGAAATTCAAGGCTCCATCCAGGAGGGAAGCTCCCGAATCCCTTAGGGATTTATTTTCTGCCTTAGATGGCTCCGAAATGCTCAAGGACCCTGGAAAGGGAACAGGACCTGCTCCATCCCCAGGTGCTGTGCTGCAGGCACMGCTCACACCCACGCTCCACCTGCCTTCTCCCGCATCCATGGGAGCATCCCCAGCCCATCCTGCCCTTTTCCCCCCCCCGGGCAGGAAAGGTGATCCGAGATCACGGAGCCAGCCGGCTGCCCAGATTCCCGCTCCCTGGGGCTAATTACGGAACAACATTAGATAAAAGTCAACATATGTTGTAAAAGGCACTATGTATCAGCGCCTGACAGCTCCTAACAATGTGCTCATGTAGCAGCTGTCAGGCTGCGACGCCTGGAAATGAGGAATATGTTGATTTATGGATATCAGATCTGCCCTCACGTTCTCCGGAGCGGCGGCAGCGCCCTCAGGATGGGCTGCTCCCCCACGCCTGGGCTCGGCCTCCTGCTTTTCCCGGGGATGTTTCCCTTCCAGATGTGCCCGTGCTTGTGTCAGTGCTCTCACAGAGCTGTTGTTTCCGAGGCAGGAGGAACTGGTCCCTCTCCACGGGCTCGGGGAGCAGAGAGGGTTCGTCCAGCTCTGGAGTTCTCAGCACAGGAAGGACRTGGAGCTGCTGGAGCCAGGCCAGAGGAGGCCACCAAGGTGATCAGAGGGATGGAGCAGCTCTGCTGTGAGGAAAGGCTGAGAGAATTGGGATTGTTCAGCCTGGAGGAGAGAAACTTYGGGGTGACCTAGTTTCAGCTTCTCCAGTACCTGAAGGAGCCGAYAAGAAAGATGGAGAGACTTTTTACAAGAGCCTGACGTGACAGAAAAAGGGGGAATGGCTTCACACTGGAAGAGAGTAGGATTAGCTTAGATGCCAGGAAAAAATTCTTCCCTGTGAGGGTGGGGAGGCCCTGGCACAGGTTGCCCAGAGAAGCTGTGGCTGCCCCATCCCTGGAAGTGTCCAAGGCCAGGCTGGAYGGGGCTTGGAGCAACCTGGGGTAGTGGAAGGTRTCCCTGCCCACAGCAGGGARTGGAATGAKTTGATCTTTAAGGTCCCTTCCAACCCAGGCCATGCTCTAATTCTCTGATTCATTTCTACACAGGACTGAAGTTCATTTCTATGCTAATTGTAATATTTTATTTAAAAAGCAATCAATAAATATGTGCTGGCCCCATGAATCCTCATTTCCACCCCAACTCCTCCCTGTTTCAGAGCTCTGGATGCTCACACCTCTCTGCTTTGATTGAACCAAGCCCTGGGTAGCTCCAAAGCCCTGGGGTCACAGGGCAGCTTTGGCGTCAGCTCCCAGCCCCAAATCCCCCTGGGAGATGTGGTGCTGTYCCTGCAGCTGGGGTGGCCTGGCAGGACGCACCAGGCTCCGGCCATGCTCCCCAAATCCTTGGATCTGAGAGCAGAGACGGCACTGGGATCACTCACGGCTGATGATTCCCGTGTTCTTCACCTCCTGCTTCTCTGCCCCTTTATGCAACCCCTGGGCTGTGGCAACACCCCATAACAYTCCTTTATTTGCTGTGGCCCCAAAAGCTCTGTATTTTGGGGCAAAACAAAGTGGAATTGGGGCTTGGGCAGACTTTGGAATGTGGTGAGCCAACAATAGGATTCCTGYTGGGAAGGCAGTGGATCCAAAATTAATTTGAGGTGGGGATGTTTTTTCTGCTCTAAATGTCAGGAGACATCACTTTTGGTTTGCTTTTCCAAATGGTGATTCCTAGCAGGATTTGCATCGCTCTTTAATTTATTCCAGCCTTGTTTTCTCGTATGTGCACGTTGGTTTTCCAACCTTTTTGTGGGGCTGTTTTCTTGATTTTTTGGGCAAATATGAATAAAGATACGATCCGCACTCGCTCTGACTCTTTTTTTCCTCGGTGCTGGGGTCTCATGCCCTGTAACAACCCTGCAAAGTTTCCCCTGCTGCAGGGGCTATGTGGAAATCCCAGTAAAACTGCTCATTTCATCGAAATTTGAAAATATAATAAAGCCRGTTATATCGCTTTATAAAAAGTCATAAAAAAGGAGGTTAATGTCCTTCCTCAACTTGCAGCCTGTGTTTTTTAATCTGCAAAACAATAATGGAAAACTCCATTTATGGAGCTCGGAGCGGGTTGGACCGAGCCTCTACAAAACCTCACATAAGACTAAATAAACTCTGGCTCCATTGCAATTTACTCTTTATAGGCTGGTATTTACCAGCCTAGCAACTACTCTACTCTCTAACTTGAATATATTTCATTTTTTTTAATACATATTCATTATTTACAAACTTGTTTCCACTCTCCAATGTTTGCTGCTTTGTGTGATTTCTCGTGGGAATTCTTTTAATATGCAGATTTCACAGGAAATATTTTTATATATAGGTATTTTGGCTATGTAATTATCTTGGGCCTATTGTGTTTCATGCCAAATATAACTTTTAAATTCCCCAAAGGACGAATCTATTTTGGCTTTTCCCCCCCTTGGGGGGAGGTTGTATTTACCAGAGTTGTGTGTGTGAGTTTTGGGGGAGAAGGTGGATGTGGGGAACCATCCCAACCTCCCCACGCAGGGGATGGGGAAGCAGCTCCAGGATGCTTTATTTTGCCTCAGTGGAAGGAAATAAACTCTGGGAATTTCTGCCTTTCCCCTCTCTGATGGTCAGAGGGAGAACAGGAACTGGAGGAGGCCACTGGAGGAGCGAGAAGCTCCCACAAACCATATCGAAAGCCAGTGCACATTAATGGGCTTTTTTTTTTTTTTTTTAATGGGATTTGGACACCGAGCCTGGGATTCATCCAGGCTGGACCAGGAGCCCTGTGGCATTTGGAATGCAAATCACCCAGCCATGCCTTAATCATTACCACCGGGAGACAATTAGGGTTAAAATATAGATTTTTCCACAACAAGGGCAAACTGTAGAGACATAAAAAGAAGAAAGTCTTGCCATGATTCGTTTATATCAGCCTGTTGCTTTGAGGAGGTTGTTAGAGGATGGGAAAGAGCCTAAACCCAGAGATCTGCCCCAAAAGTAGAGTTTGGGTGGGTTCCCCCTCTGTGGGGGTCAGGGCTGGCTGATCCCACAGAAATCCCCCTCTGGCATGAGAGCCCAGCAGCAAAACGGGTTGGAAGCAGGGAAATGAGTCAGCTGTGCTGGAATGTGATCGAAAGTGCAAAGCAGAGGATGAGGGAGGTGAAGAGAAAAGGCCTTTTTTGCATTTTTATAATCTTGTGGGGTTTACGGGCAAGGTAAACTTAATAAGGTGGGACAAGAGCCTTGCTCAGCACTGCCCGAGGTTATGCAGGGAGCGAGGTGAGGAAAGGGGYTGGGAGAGCACACGGGGTGCCAGGGGACACCCAGGAGCTGGGATGAGTGGCAGCAGCCTGGCTGGCCTTCCCTTTGCCCCCCTGGCTTTCCTGCGGGGAATTCGCCACACTGACCCTGCTGATGGTCCGAAACTTCACGGAATGTTATTTTTTCACAATTTCTGGTCTTGGAGGGAGGAGGAGGGGAAAAAAGGAATGAAAAAGGTTTGATTTCACAGGTTATTCCCAATCCCAGCTCCCTGTTGTGTCTCCTCCTCAGCACCATCGCTGGAGCCGGTGGGAACGATGGGTGGGAATGACGCAGCCAGGCTGGATCCCCATGGATCCACACAACTAYTATCCCTGCTTTTTGCCTTCCTTTTGCTCTCTGCTTTCCCAAAACAAGCACAGAGAAGGAGGAATGGGAAGCAGCATGTCCTGCCCATCCTCTGCACCTCGGAATGCCCTTTCCAAACCCAAACCCCGTGGCCAGAGCCACCACTCTGACTCTGTATAATCYTTACCCAGACTGTGTTACTGTCCCTGCAGGGAAAACCCAACAACAATCATGCTTTAATCTTTAATTAGAGAATTAATTACCCCCGGAGGTGGTACTGCCTTGTGAGGGGGTGGCTGAACATGGGGGAAGCTGCTTTGTGAGTGYAAGAGGGGGCAAAGAGCTTTGGGTTTGGGGGTGCTGGTGGCTCCTGTTTTTAGCTGGATGAGGGGTGGGGACCTGTCCTGTCCCCCTGTCCCCAGGGATGGCTCCCAGCTGATGAATGCTGGTTTTGGCTGGACTGAGGGGTGGGTACTTGTCCTGTCCTACCGTCACCTCTCCTGTCTGTCCCCAGGGATGGCTCCCAGCCTAAGGCTGGCTCTCCACTCCGTGGCATGGGGGATATGCTTGGTGGTGTGGGGCTCTGGGCATGACCCCTGGCACAGGGGCTCCAGCAAGTGTCACGCTGCTGTGGAGCCGTGGTGGCACACAGGGACGTGGCCTCTCTGCCACCTGCTTGGTCTCCAACGCTGACTGAAAGCGAGGAGCAGGAACACACACGGTGTGTGGGAGCCCGGAACGGGACACATGGAACAGGCCACATGGCCCAGGGCACACGGCACAGGGCATATTGCACATGATACATGGCACATGGAACAGGGCACATGGCACATGGCACATGGAACAGGGCACATGGCACATGGAACAGGGCACATGGCACAGGGCATATTGCACATGATACATGGCACATGGAACAGGGCACATGGCACATGGAACAGGTCACACAGCACAGGGCACATGGAACAGGGCAAAGTCCACATGGTCCAGGGCACATGGCACATGGAACAGGGCAAAGTCCACATGGTCCAGGGCACACGGCACAGGGCACAGTGCACGTGGCACATGGCACAGGGCACATGGCACGTGGAACAGGGCACGCTGTACATGGCAAAGGCCACATGGGCCAGGGAACGTGGTACAGTGCACACCGCACATGGCACACGGTACACACGTGGCACTGTGCACATGGCACAAGGCGCAGGGCACAGGGCACATGGCACACTCCATACAACACACATGGCACGTGGCCCGTGTCACACAGCCCATGTCACACCGCACGTGGCAGAGCACACACAGCCCATGTCACACAGCCCCGGCACACAGCCCATGTCACACTGCACACGACACACAGCCCCTGGCACACCACCCATGTCACACAGCCCCTGGCACATTGCACATGACACACAGCCCATGGCACACAGCCCATGATGTCACACAGCCCATGATGTCACACAGCCCATGATGTCACACAGCCCATGCCACACCACCCACGTCACACAGCCCAGGGCACACAGCCCATGATATCACACAGCCCATGACACACAGACCATGATGTCACACAGCCCATGGCACACAGCCCATGGCACATGTCACACAGCCCATGATGACACACAGCTCGTGACACACCACCCATGTCACACAGCCCCTGGCACACAGCCCCTGACACACAGTGCCTGGCACATTGCAAATGTCACACAGCCCATGATGTCACACAGCCCACGATGTCACACAGCCCCTGGCACCCCGCTCCCCGCCCCCAGCACGGGGGGGTCCCCGGGAGGGCCCGCAGGGCTGTGCAGTGACCAGCGGAGGGCGCTCTTGGCTCAGCAGTKCCCCCCCAGCCCTCGCCCTGCCTCACCTGCGGACCCCTCCCCACTCCCCCCCACCCCCAAGTGCAGAGCAGCCTCCCCCAGCCCCCCCTCCAGCCCTGCACCCCCACACTGGGCTCCTGATTCCCCCCAGCTTGTGGGGTTTTGGACATGGGAAGGGGGGGTTCACCTCAGTGCACCCCCCAGGGCTGGGGGCCCTCCTGGTACGGGGCTCAGCCCAGGCAAAACGCAAGAGCAGCACAGGGGGACTCGGTGCCAGGGAAGGAGAGTGAGTGTAATGACGGGAAAAAAGGGAAAAATAAGGGAAACTAGGAAATCAGCACAACAAAGTTGACTAAAGCAAATATTTCCATCCCTGCAGGAGGGAGCCGGGCTGACTGGAATGCTAAAAACGCCCCTATTTGCATCTTTTTAAATAGGAGCCGATAAAAGCAAATACTCCACCGCCAATAATTATAATATTTTAATTGCGTTTCTTCAGGGCTTTTGTTTTTCAGAGAGACACAAAAGCTGTGTGTAAACTGGCAGAAATAAATATCCCTGTTGATGGAGATTTGGGGGAGATTCTGGGGGTCCTGCCTGTGTCCACCGGGACCCGCAGCACCCCTGGGGTCAGCTGTGACCTGGGGGGTTGCACATCCTCATCCCTGGGGGAATGAGGGGTGAATTTTGCTCCCCTCTCCCTCCCACATTCCTGGTTGCTGGGTCCCCCCACGTCCCTGTGCTCCTGCTGGGATTTTACAGCACCTTTAGAACAGGTGTGGGTTTGGGACCCTCCCCACCCCAGCACCCCAAACCCCCAGGTTTGGGCAGGATGGGGGGCTCAGATGGTTGGAATCGATGGTCTTAGAGGTGTTTTCCAACCCAAATGATTCTAGAAATCCCCTCCCCAGTTCCATTATGGTATGAAAAATGGAGCTTCTCTTAATAAATAGGTGATTTGGGGGTTGGGGGTGATACATCCATGCTCTTCTTCCACACTTTTAATTCACAACACATTTTTCACTTGCTAGCAAGGGCCCTGTCTGGGGGGCTGCCACGCTGTGGGGAATTTGGGATGATTCTCCCAGCCCATCCCAACAGGCTCCTGGGAGCTCCCAGCATCCCTGAGCCCCTGGAGAGGTTCATCCTGCAGAGTGGGAGAGCTGGAGGCTGTAGAGGAGGCTGAGGCTGAGTCGTGGATGTCTTTATTTTTGGGTTTAATTCCTTAGCTGCAATAGAAAGGTTGGGTTTTTACCAGGTGGATGGAAGCGTTGCTCTGTGCAGCTGCCTCCTCTCAGMGCTGCTGATTCAGGAAAGGGAATTTCGGTGGTTTTCTCCCTCTGAGAGGGAGCCACGTTGTGCAAATCACTCCCCGAAGCACTGTGGGGTGTCCCAGAGCTCCTGCGAGGCTGCAGTGAAACAAATCCCTGTCATTCGCTCTTGATACCCCACGGAAAAATGATTTACRAGGAGCATTCCCCAAAATCACCCCCCTGCAAGCGTAGGGCTTGTGTTTAGTGTCACCAAACGTCCCTGAGTGTGCCCAGGGGCATCACTGTGGCTCAGCCTGGGACAGAACAAATCAATACCGAATTCCCAGAGAAATRAAAGTTTTTCCATGTTGGAGTTGGTTTGGTGGGTTCCATCCCTGCTGTGGTGGCCCTGGAGCTGCTCCAGCACAGGAGGGCTGGCTCCTGCTGTCCATTGGGCATCCAGGGAGTGTCCTAAGGGTGAGAGGGTTCCCCCATTCCCTGGACACCCCAAACTGCCAGGAAAGGGGGGAGAGTGGAGCTGCTGTGCCCAGGATGCCCTGCCCTGAGTTTTGGGTGAAATCTCRTTGCTCCAGGGGGGTGGTGGGTCTGGCTTTGCCATGTGCTGTCCAGGAAGGATTTTTCTCCTYGTTTTTGGCTGGTTTGGCTGATCCAGAGATATTTGTAGGGCGCAGGAGGGGCTGGATTGCTGGGCAGGAGTCCTGGGGAGGGTGGGCTGGCTGGAAAGTGCATGGACAAGGTCATCCCAGTGGGATGGGAGGTGTCAGGTTGGGTTTGGGGATGGGAAAGAGCTGGGTCCCCCTGCTTCTGTGGGAAAGGTAGAGAAAGAAAAAGGAAGTGAAGGGGAACASGAGCAGCGTGGTTTGACTCAAGTTTAGCTTCCTGCCTTCTGTGTTGCAGGATTTTACTCAGATTGGGGGATCCCAGATTTAACTGGGATTGGGGGATCCCAAAAGTGCAGCTGTTTACCCCTCTTTAGGGGAAATGTTCCCCCCCCAGCCCCGTGGGCTCTGTCCCCTCTGGGTCRTTCAACCTCCAGGCATAAATCCCAAGGGAAGCAGGGTTCATTGGCTCYGGCACTCCTGGGATGACTTGTTTTCGTTAGGCTTTCATTTCAGGAAAGAAAATGAGACTTTTTTCCCTCTTTTTAGTGTTTCACTCTGATATAATGCAGAATTCTTTGCTATTTTCTCTGTGTCTGGCCCCGAAGCAGTGGTGACTGTGRGGTGGAAGTGGGGATGGAGCAGGAGGCAATTTTTCCTTCTCTTTTCCCAGGTGTCAGAGGGGGACACAGAAACATCCCCTGGCATCACCCAGAGCTGTCGAAGCCCCTCCTGGCCCTTCCCTATCCCATTTCCAGCCTGTCCCCCAAACCAAGGGGTGCTGAAACCTTCAGGCCTGGTCCAAATAAACCTSAAATACAGGGTGGGTATCACCAGAGGTTGTTTTTTTGTTGTTAAAATTCATTTCCCTCCCCCTGGGTGGAGGGCTCTGCTCACAAGTGCAAATAAACCCAGGGCAGGTCTCGCTTGCCTGCCCCGGGATCCACGTGCAACAAGATATTTGCAGGGTCAGGGACTAATAATTTAAACTGCTGAGCAAAATAAATAAGTGTAAAGCAAACCCAAACCCAGAGCGCCACAGGAGCAGGCAATATTGTTTGCTTTTCAAATAGACACAGGAAAAATACAAACAGTAGCAGGAGGGATACAGAGATTAAAATTTTTATAAAAACAAAATAGCAGCAATCCCACCAGGAAGCGGTGTTTCCATTTTGTATGTGCATAAGATTAGCAGTATTTTGCTGCCTGCTACAAGCATCCCTCTGCCCCTCCTCCTGGGAAACTTTGACAAAATAAAAAGATCTTTTTGGACCAAAAGATAACAAAAAAGAAAAGAGACGATTGAGATTTCCTGCAGAAAATATTGACTTTTTAAATTGGACATTGCCTCTGCTCTGGCCTGGGAGGCAGCCAGGAAACATCTCCTTTTTTACTTTACCCACACAAAACCTGAAAATTTRGAATTAGGGGCTTTCCTTGCAAGGAGCCTGGATGTGTCATAAATCTGATATCCATACGAGAGGMGGAGAGGGATGTCCTGGCTCTGCGACAGGGAATGCTGAGCCAGAGGGGAGCGAGGTGTGCGGCTGGATGGACACCGTGCAGCCACRGCTGGTGCTCCTGCTGGGCTTTGACTCTTCCTGCTGTAAACTGTGATTCCTGGAGTGTCACCAGAGGGATTTTCGGTGGCAGGTCCCCAGGTAGCCGTGCCTGAGCATTACAGGGAGCCCTGCCCTGAGCTCACTGCCATCCTCACAGGTGCTTTCCCTCGGTAGGGGAACRTTTTCTGCCTGATGTATTTTAAGGATCTCTGAGTGCCTGACTTTCGCGGTTTCAAAATTGAAAAGAAAAGGCTGAAATTGATGGTTTGGCTCATAAAAAGCTCCAATCTATTCCCTTTTCAACTTCACTTTTGCCATTTAATGCCTGGACGTGGCCCTCAGCGCTCTGGTTTAGCTGACAAGGCGGTGATGGGTTAAACAGACTCGATGATCCTGGGGGTGTTTTCCAACTTAAATAATTCTGTGATTTGGTCCAGCAGCACCTTCTCCAGGTGCTTGGAGTCACCCCCGAGTCCCCAGGCTCCTCCCTTGTGCTATCATGTATCCCAAGTGAGCTTGGAAACACGCAGAGCCGGAATTTGGAGTACTGACCACCTCCCCAGCCAGCCCCGGGCCCCAGCTCCCTGCAGCCTTCCAGCTTTGCTCCGCTCAGAAACTCACTTTTTCCCGGGATCGAACCTGAGCCGGGTGGGAACRGCTGGGAGCTGCAGGGGTGGCTTTGACAAGCAGATCCCACCACATCCTCACCTTCCCCACGAGCGTTTGTCGCTGGCGGCGGCTGCGGGGGGCCGGCAGCGCCCGTGCCCACCCCGCTGCAGAAGGCTGGAGCCGGCATTTGAATAATGAATTCTGTTTAAGACTGAAAGCTCGGAGATCCATCTGTAACAAGACTCGAAATAATTACAGCTGATGATTGCCTGGTACCTCAGCCAGAAAAAACAGAACAGATTTTGGCCGCCAGCAATTACAAGCAGCACCCGCTCAAGCACAGGGAGAACTTTGTGAGCGAATTCATGAATACATTTGTGCGGATCGGGAGCGATGGGGACAGGGTTTGGGCCGCAGGAATGCGGGGAGGAGGTGTCTGCGTTCACATGGCTCCCAGGGAACTCTTCTGGGAGACTGATGGGTGTCCCCTTGGGGTGTGCGTTTGTCAGCGGCATCGTTTGGGGCTGGGAGGAGCAAGGGATCCATACCCAGACCTGTGCTTGGGGTTGTTACACACACCGAGATAAGAATTGGCCGGGAAATAGGAGTAAAACAGGGCAAAATGTGGTCAAATGAGGCCCTTCCCAGGAGCAGAGGGGGACATGGAGGTGGCGGAAGAGGGCGATGAATTTTGGACTCAACTCTGCCAAACATCTTCCCCCTGTTCCTCTGGGTTTGTGGCTTTGCAGGCAGGGGCTGAGTGGAGCAGGGGGAGTTTCTCCATCCAACACAACAGTTCCGCCCTTTGGGGGCTGCCAAAACCCCCTGTGCTGTCCCCAGCAGCCCTGCTCAGATTTGCCTTCCGCATAATGGGGATAATTTATCAAATAGTGAATAATACTCTTCCCTTCTTCCATGTCTCCTCCACGTATCATTTCAACTGACTGAAAATTGTCAAATTAGACTATTTTCCTTGACTGTTCCATTTAGGAGCAGGGGGAGCTGAAGGCTTTGATAATTGCGCCGCGCTCCGGCGCCGTCTTGTGAAATAACAGCGGATAAAACCGTTACTGCCTGAGCTCCAGGAACGGCCTTGCTGGAGGAGCGCAGGCCTCTCTCCTGAGGCTGGACGCCTATGATCCTTAAAAGTCTGTTTTCCTCGCCCCCAGAGCGTGGCTGGCTGAGGCTGCCGCGGGGAAACCTCGGCTCGGGGACTGCAAGGACGCGGCGCTATCGCGTTTTCCCATCCGCCAAAATTGCGTGTGCTCGGAATCGTCCCGGCGTAATGTGTCTGTATTAATCATCGCTCCCTTATCTTGTTCGCCTCCAATCTACAAGGATCTGCTTAGTTCTCCTCTGCACCTTAAATTCTCTTTTATCTCAACTGGTGTCAGCGCCGAGCCTGCAGACAGCTGGAGCAGCTTCCCGCCCGCAGCTGGAAAATGCGTGCGGGGACTTCCCGCTCTGTCCCCATCCCTGGGTTTCCTGTGGAATGTGGGGCTGTTGTATGGCCTGGCTGGACAGGCGTTGGCATTCGGGAGGATTTGATGGTCTGTTGTGCATTGGTGTCTCTGCTTTGCAGCCGTCCTGGTGGCCCTGTGTGATCCTGGTGGCTGTGTGTGATCCTGGTGGGAGGGATGCTCCCAGCCTTCAGAGTGGCGAGGCAGGAGCCCCGTGTCCAAAGAAATTTTGTGATGGGGGATCTGGGGACTGTGCCAAGCTGTTTCCTTCCCCCTGGCCAGAATGACCTCACTGACCCCCCATTTCTGGTGTTGAGTCCATCTGGAAGTAGGAAGGACAAAGCTGGGAGACCTCCCTAGGTATTTCCACAAAGCTACAGCAAGGTCCTGAGGGGTTTTCCTCAGGGAATCGCTTGCACTTGTATTTCCCATCCAAGCTGAGGTGGATGCCAAAGCAGAAGCACTTTATTTTATGCCAGAGCAGCCTGCCAGCCCTGAGGAGATGTGCAGGGAGGTTTTGCTGGTCCTGCCCTATGTCCTGAGCTTGTCTTATATTATCAGTGGGTTTTTGTAGGCTCTTTATTTCTGTTGGTATTGGGATGGGGGAGTTTCTTCTTCAGTGATCCAAGTTATTTTCTCCCTTTCCATCTTTATCACCGGACCTGCTTAAATAAAACAGGAACTCCAAACTGACTGGCGAGTCCAGGTGCCCAATTTGAGTTGTGACGATTCTGTTGCAGAATCACGGAACCTTTAAGGTTGGAAAAGACCTTTAGGATCATCAGATCCAACCAGCACCATGTTCACCATTAAACCATGTCCTCAAGTGCCATATCCACGCGTTTTTTGAACACTTCCCAGGATGGTGACTCCACCACTTCCCTGGGTAGTCTTTTCAAATGTTTTACAATACTTTCCCTAAAAAAAAAATAATTCCTAATGTCTAATCTGGTGCAACTCCAGGCCATTTCCTCTCATCCTGTCTCTACATCATCCTGTTCCAGGCTGAAGCACAAGGTGCTGAGTCTACCATCCCAAACTTCCCACAGCCTGTCCTAGAAATCTCCATTTAAACCCAGAATACAGGAGCTGCTTGGGCAACGGGCACTGTGCACCGTGGCTTAATGGGGACCCAAATAAAGGGAGCAGCTGGGTAATCAGTTCAAGTGGCTGGGAACCAGTTTACCGTGCATTAAGTATTCTTTGATTCTGTTTAATTGGGACATTGCGGAGACCCTGACGTCCAGTAATAAGGACAGTGGGAAGCTGATCAGACAGCTCGTTAACACTCAATTAATGTCGCTCTGTACGGCGCAGCAGTAACTTTTAAAAAATGCATGTGCTCGGCCGAGGGGGAATGGGATTGGGAAGGCAATTTCCAGAGGGCTGGTCCCAGGTCGCCGCGTGGAGCGGCGCCGCCGCCGCGCCCCTGCGCAATTGAAGCGGAATTAAAAGGTGAAGTGCAATTTTTTTAGGTGAATGCAGCCACTTTACGCAGCGCAGAATCAGTTCATTTTTAATTTATAGGCGCAATTAAAGCGCACTAAGAATAAAATTCATAAATCTTTAGCTAACTGACCGTGATTCCTCTGAAAACTCTTTTTGTTCCTCCTGATGTGGGCGATAGGGGCACCTGGCGTGCCTGGAATGATATTAATAGCCAGTGTTCCCCTTCACCCTCTTCCTTGTCAATCCTACAGGCTTTATTAATCTTCCCTGGATGTGCCCTTGCCAGGCTGGGGTGTTTGCTTTGCACCCACAGCCATACAAAGCCTCAGCACTAGGTAGAAATGTTGGCTTTGACTGAGGGATCAGAGCCAGGAGGGTGAATTTCCACCCCTGCTGAGATGCAGAAATGGAGCAGGGGATGCCAGATGCCATCTCTCGCCTCGCTCCAGGGATCTGTCACCTCTGCTAGGCCTGTGCACTGTCAGAGGGGCAAAGGGACATGGCCTTGGGCATCTCGCGGTGGGGAGCGGTGCCTGTAGCTCTACTGGGAGCACTGGAAAGGACCTGGATGGAGAAGTCCTGGCACAGGAGGGAAGGAGCTCTCAGGAGAGGCATCTCTGCCTGCAATAGCTCTGGGGGGTTTTCCCATAGCACAGGTGGAGGAAGATCGCAGTGGTCTGGGTCCAGCTTTTCTCTCTCYCAGTCGCTTTCCCATCATTTTCCCTCCGGCCAGACGGTGTCCACGCTTGGCATAGCATGTCTGGAGGGGTAATTGCCATCTCTGCATTTCCCTAATGAGCTCTGGGTCTGCTAATGAGCCTACTGCTCCTCACAAGGGAGGTCTGACCGAGCACCTCTCCTCCGAGGGGSGCACAGCTTTGATCAGGGGATGTCTCTTGTCCCCTGCGTGGTCGGAGGGGGACGATTCCCTGTCGGCCTCTTTGTAACTCAGCTCCTCTAGCCATTCATCACCATCAATCACGGATCCATTTAAGGGCCTGATTCCCACTTCCTTTCTTTTCTTTTCTTCCCTTTTTATTTTATTTTTTTTTTATTACATCTGCACACTCAGTCATGCAAAAAATTACACGATTTCAGAGCTTGGGCTGACTCCGGTCTCGGATGGCAGGGGCTGCTTAGCACTGCCATCACCATTCAATTAGCCCTGTGCACAGAAGGGACACGTGGGATAACACGGCCTCGGGGTGAAAAGGGGATCTGTCCCAGGCAAGCACTGCAGGAAGAGGATGAGCTGGTGCTCAGCGCCCGCATCCTTTGGGATAACGATGGGGACAGGGTTCTGGAGGTTGGGTTGAGCCTGAACATGCCAAGAGATGCAACATGTTGGGATTTAGGAGCTGCTGATTCCCAAACAAGTGCTTTGGTGTTGCTTCACTTGCTGGTTGCGTGTCTGCTGCAAAATCCAGCATGGATGAAGCCGCTTTGAGCATCTTCGTCCTCCCAGGGGACAGATCAACCTCCCTGCAGCAGCAATCCCCAGCGTGCCGGGGCTGGAGAAGCCCTGGCATTCCCTCAGCTCTTTGGATGTGCCCTGGAGGATGCTGAGCTGTGGGAAGGGCCCCAGCCCTGCCGTGGACTCACCCCCCCGGCCTGTAGCTGCATTTTTGTCCTGCCTGTGCAGCATTCGGGTGAGCTGCTGAGCAGGGGGGGAGATGAAACACATGGCTGGAGCCAGCTYGGGGAGGCGGTGTGAGATTTTCCTTGCCGTTTATAGACCGCAAAACCCTGCCTTTCCAGCACTTTCCCTCCTTCGCCGTGGAAAGCCTCAATTCTGCTGCTAAAACGTGGCTGGCAGGAGAGGCAGGTGCTGCTGCTGAGCACGTGTGTCAATCCCAGGACTTCTCTGGCCATCCCTTCCCCAGGGAGCTGAAACTCCATGTCATGTCTGTCATTCATGATCAAAACCCCTGTATTTTCAGGCTGGAGATGACTGAAGATAAATCTGTAGCTTTGAAAGGAGGGGCAGAGGGTAAAAGAAAAGTTATTCCTTTCCTTCCACCTCTGCCCTTGAGTAGGAGCTGATAAAATCCATAGGCTCTGCCAGGAGATCAGACTCCACTCCGGCTTTGCCCAGGAGCCGTGTGGATGAAATATTAAGCACTGGGGCTGGAGCAGGTAGAGCAGGCATAATCAGATGAGTAGTTAAAGGTCTGGTATCCTGTGGGGACACGTGTGATTGATCAGCCTTGCAAAAATAAATAACCCRGCCCTTTAGATCTATGTAGCAATTTTAAATTTTTAATAAATCTGTGTGTATGGTGAAGGATAAGTCGTCACCCTGCACTCTGTGCCTCTGATYCTCTGGGTGAATTTATCATGCTCTCCCTTTTGGAGGCTTCACATCCTGCTGATAAGCAGTTTAAAACTCCTGTCCCRTCTTTATCTCGTCGAGGTGCGACAGAGCCTGGGCTGGATATCGGCCTGGCTGGGGATGCTCCGTCTCTGAACGGGGAGAGGGGAGAGCCCAGACCCGGTGCCTCTGGCTTTGCCAGCCCGTGGTGCCCCCAGACCTGCAGCAGGAGGAGGGAGAAGACCAGAAATGCAGAGGAGGGGTATGGAATCCTCCAAGCAGGGGCAGCTGCCGGCCGGGGTGGCAGCAGGGATAACACAGCAGCCTTCCAGGCACGGGGGAAGGATGGCGCGAGGTGAACAGCACCTGCAAACTAATCCTGGCAGGGTTTACAGAGCGGGGTTTGGGCTCTCTCCACCCTCCTGCTTGGAGTGGAGGCACAAGGGAATGATGCAGCCCAGCACAGCTGATCTGTTCCTGCTGGAAAGAGCAACCTGAGGCAAGAGTTTGCTCCTCTGGGAGCATGGAGTTGGAGGCAGAAGGATCCAGGTGTGGCCGAGTTGCACATCTGCAAAGCACGGGACCAGTTTAAAGGCAAAATGTGTCTTTCCTGYGGCTCAGTGTAGGGCTCCAGGGAGGTGCTGTGGGTGGCAGCGCTCCCCTGGCATTACCAGAGCCTTGCAAAAGCCTTTTGTCACTTTTGTGCCGTTTTTGTGCCATGCAGCTGTTCAGTCGCATCCCTCTCTGTCCCACACAAACTGTGGAGTGAAAGCTGCTGCCATCCCACCCCTAACCATGCAGGGGTTCTGCCATCCTTTCCTAGTCGAGGTTCCAGCATCCCTAGGTGAGGTTTCCCAGGTCCCTGATCCCTGCCAGGCTCTGGCACACCCAGCCCAGGGCGCACACACTGCCAGGGGCTCTCTCTTTGCCCCTGGGGCCGGGATCTGTGTGTTCCCCCAGGGAAGAGCTGCTGTTGAGGAGTGTATCCCAACCCGGCAATACGAACTCCACGCTTAGCAGGGAGGCAAATCCGAGCTCAGAATACTTTTGGCTTTTATTTTTACCACTGGTGTGGGAAAGCCTGTAAAATCTGCAGAGCCATGGCAACGTGGATGCCGTCGTTCCCCCACGCTCGGCGGGAATGACACGTCTGCACGGGGCCCGTGCTCCTGCTGCAAGCTCTTGGTGGCTGCAATTAACTTGTACTTAACCCCAGATAATTACTGATTTGGGGGGTTTGGGKTTTTTTTTTCGTCTACCAGCCATGAGTATTTTTAAAACTTGAGCTGGCAATAAATCCCAATAGTGGTAGGAACCTCTGGAGTAGGTGCTGGTGCCTCGCTGATGCTCTCAGTGGCTGCTGTCGAGGAGAAGGCAGGAGGAGGTGAGAGCTGAGGTCAGCTGGAGCTGAGGGAAAACCTTCCCCTGCTCCTCTAGTAATGTGTCACTGTGCTCTGGGCTTGGGAGACGGATTTGGGGCCTCCAGGAGGAGGTACTGGCGGTGCTTGCAGGTCTGGTCTGGCCACCGATTGTCACTGGTAGCCCCGAATTTCCCCCCAGCCCTGCAGGAGAGCAGCCCTGGGGACAGTGACAGCGAGCACAGCGCGGTGACAGGCAGAGGGAGCCCCAGGCTAGAAAGCCAAGGGATGAGCAGGGAAAGGTGTCCAAGCCATCCAGGAGATGGGCACGGCCCCGGCACAGCGGTGGGAGCCGGAGCTGCCTCCTCCGGGTGGTCCCAGCCCGGCAGAGCTGTCATATCCATCCCTTTTCAGCACCGCTGCTCCGCTCTTTAGGAAAACTTATTAAAAGCAAACATCTCCTGGCTCTGCAGTAATTGAGAGCTATCACTGGAGCACCAGGACGCTCTTTAAAGCCTTATGGGGGAGGAGAGAAGGTAAAAGCCTAGGGATGAAGGCCAGCCAGGCAGGATGAAATAGCATTTAACAGTGAGCAGGTTTGCCTTGGGCATCCTGGCAGGCATGGCAGCTCTAGGTGGGAGGTTGCTGGCACCCAGGTGTCGTTTACTTTGATTTCCTGATGGTATTTTCAACCTTTCAGGGGCCAGGAAAGGCAGCCCTGCTATCAGCACAGATGAGGATGGCTGGGGGGGGGCTTTGGGTACCTTTGATGATGCACAGTAATTTTTTTCTCCCCTGCGTTTGAGGCAAACCCTGGTAATGTTCTCTGTGCCCCTTCCTCTGCCACAGCCAAAGGGGGAGCCAGGGACCTTTTTCTGGGGTGAAATTGGCCCTGTGAGCTCTGCAAACCTTCCCACTGGTTTTTAAACACTCTCATCAGCAGAGCCCAGATCTGGCAGGCAGATTCCTCGCTCAGGTTTAAACGAGGGATTGCATCCCTCCCGTGCTCTGTTTGTTGTCTCAATTTCTCTGATCACCAGCAAAGATGGTTTTTTTAGACATCCTGTTTCTTGCAGATAATATTCCTCCTTGAGCATACCTGCTTGGGCTTAAACAGACAAAGTGTTGGGGTGTGTGTGGGGGGGKGTGTGTGTGTGTGTGCAGATTTTGCTGAGCTGCTCTGTGGTGAAGGTGTGGGGACCCAAAATGCTGCTCCTGAGAGAAAAAAGGATTCCCAGGGACAGTGCGTGGAGGTGAGGAGGTGGAGCAGAGCTGCCAGGGAAGATGATGAGTGGGGAAAGCACTGAGGAGGAAGGCAGTGCACCTTCCCAAGATGGTTAACACCAGCCTGGCCCCGTGCAGGAGACAAGTGATTCCCAAGCATTCCCAGGGTGTTGTTCTCCCAGCTCTTTCGGATGGCACAGTGCTTTTGGGCATCTTTTTGTTCAGCTGCAGCCCTTGAAAGCTGTTGTCTGACACATCTCACTCCTGTATGGCCGAAATAATTGTGTGAGTGGCATCCAATGCTCTCTGCACTCCTTTTTGCATCCTCCCTCTTGTGAGTAAAAGCCACTTTCATCTCCTGGCTCCTTTAGCATTCTCCATCCCATTCTTTTTTTCCCCCCCTTCTTTTTTTTCCCCACAAAAAGCAAAAATTTTTGAAAATGAAATGAGAGCGAAAGAGAGAAAAAGAAAGCTCAGATGCAAGTTTTTTTTTTTTGCTCATGAAAAGGAAAGCGTGGAATACAACAAATTAAATAGCCACCCGGTGGGAAAAAAGGGATTGGAGCAAAAAATGGGCAGGGGGGGATTAAAACCCAGATGAAAAAGGCAGGCTGGTGCTGGAAGATGCCAGACAGGTCTGGGAATAGAGGCATAGCATGGTGGTAAAATAATTGTACCCCTTCGGCTGCGGTCCAGCACTGCTTTCTGCCTCGCTACCCCAAGCCTGCCATCCTCTGTTAGCTCCTGCAATATTTTATCCGCCGGCTCCGGCTCTGTTTCACCGGCGGTGGAAAGGACTGGATTAATTAGGAGAGATCTCTCTCCCACAGCCAGCCCTGCTCTGCGGGGGGAAGCTGGGAACTATTTAAAGGGATGAAGATGTACTGCAGCAGCTGCCATCTCTCTGGCTGGTAATGCGCTCGCTCACCTAGCTGAAAATTCATCTCCTTTTGCCCTCTGCCAGTAATTCCCGGCAAATAAAAGCCGGTGAGCTCCAGGGTGAGCTCCAAGGCCAGCTGGGCTGGGCTGGGGGTTTGGGGAGAGCCGGGCAGAGCAGGTGTACGGGAGGAAACRGGAGCGAGATGTGTCTGGATGAAGCTTGGAACCTCGCAGAAGTCCTGAACGTTCCTTTCGTTTGTGACAGCACTGCCCCTCACGGGAGCGGGGCTGCGGGTGTCCCAGGTAGCCCCACACCCAGGATGGACCCGGCCCAGCACCGCTCCCCCGTTTCTCAGCTCATTAAGGCCCAGCCTTGCCTTCGAGTGACACAGGTAATGAATCCTCTGCAGGGTGCCTGCTGGCTTTAATAAGCTGGAATGAACCGAGGATGAGAATTAACCTGGCAGGATTAGCTCGCTCTGCAGCGGGATGCTGGGGATGTCTCCTCCCGGGCCGTGACGGGAATTTTAACACCTCTCCCGCCCGCGCTGGCTCCCGGCTCCTCTTTGTAGAGCATCCAGCAGCTCAAACCCCCTGCGAAGCCGGGGGGGAGCGGGCAGGGGAGCAGCACCCCGGCTTGGATAGTGCCCTGCTGCTGTTTTAGCCCCGAGCGCGGGGAAAGGAGCGATCCCGAGTTTGGCAGCTGCCAGATGTGCAGCATCCCAGCCCTGCCGCTGCCTCCCGCCACCAGCATCCCTCCTTCGGAGCGGGAGAGGAGCAGGGAGGATTTCCGATGCTGTGGATGTGTTTGGGAGGTGTTTCAGGCAGCGCATAGGGTGGGTTTTGGCGAGGGCTCCTGGCTGATCGCAGCACCGAGTGCGGACTCAGAGAGCCTCACGCCTGAAAACCCTGCAATTACCCTGCATCTGCTTGGGGCTTTGGGCTTTTTATTTGCAGCAAATGGCTTTGTAATGCAGCCCCCCTGCAGGGCACGCTCCGTGGGACACGGTACGTGCTTCATGTCCTAAAAGCCGGTGGGATGGCTGTGCGGGAGCCCTTCAGGGGCTGCGGCTGTGCCCGAGATCCCACACCACATCCCGGCCCTCACCCCCATCCCTGGATCAAGGATCCTGCCAGTGGGTCCAGGAAAGGTGACACGGTGTCCTCACTTCGTTTAGCACAGATGAGGAGCTCCCCTGCTGTCCTGCTTTTGGCTGGGATAGAGTGAATTCTCTTCCTAGTCCCTGCTGGTCTGGATTTAGGACGAGACCTGCTGTGACACATCCCCCTGATTCGTGTCACCCTCCCTCCTGCTGCTCTGGGTCCCTGGGCAAACTCATCCTGGCAGGAGGGTGAGCCCTTGGAGGAGCTCCGCTGCATGAATGATCCCTTGGGACCCAACTGATGCAACCCAAACGAGGGGAATAACTAAATTGGAACACACGCCTGGCTCCACGGGCACAGGGATGCGGGAAGGTGACGAGGGATGGCACCGCTGGCACAGCCAGCATCCAGGGAGCCCTGCTCCTTGCCAGGCTGCTTCCCAGCTGGGCTGGGAGTGCTGGGAGCCCGTGGTCTCCTCCATGGGCACGGCACATGCATACAAATGTGCTTTGCCTGCGGTGCAGGAGCCTTCCCTGGCCGAGCCTTYAAGAACAGACGTGGAGTTTGAGAAAGCCTTGATGGCACTGCTTGTAATTAGAATGTAATCGGTGTAATGGAGAGCCCAGGGGCTGATTTGCATGTTCTTGGTTATATTTGAGGTTTGTGGGGTTGTCCCCCACCTCCCCTGGCTGGGTTTGTGTGGGTTTAGTGATGCTGCTGTGCCTTGGGTTGGGTCCTTCCTCCTGCCCATCCATGGGGAGCAGGAGGAGAGGAGGGGGACGAGGATGGCGTGGAGCACACAGCTCTTTGTGGCACCACAGCCTGGGTTTGAGGGCCACCAGGGCCATCCATAATTGATAACGCCCAGGCCGTAATGAGCTCCCAGTCYGGGCTAGGAAATCATTTGCAAGCTGAGCTGGATTTCCATGGAATGGGCTTGTTTGCTGAAGGCTTTCCAGGTCTTTCAGCTCTTATTAAGAGTGTGAATGTTTTTATCTCTGCRTGGATGGTGCAGCAAGGAGAGAGGACACCACGTGCCAGGGTGTATTGTCCCAAAGATGCTGAGGCAGGGACGGTGCTCCTGTCCCTTGGCGTGGGGACAGATCTGGTGGCAGCCACCACCTCCAGCACTGGGGCTGCTGGTGTCCTGCAGGAACAAARCCCAAGTGTGAAGCTGGAAGTGGAGAGAGCCTGGATAACTGAAAGGGTTTTGAAGGAGGYAATTTATGGCGAGATGGGGAGGGCTTTCCACCACTCCGAGTGCTAGCGCTCGCATTTTCCTAGGTAAAACCTGGATGTCAAAAGGGTATATCCCAAATTGCATGCGAGGTTGGGCAAGGTGGCTGTGCCTGCCCACCCTTAGTCTCAAACCAGAGGTGCAGTCTTTGATGAGAAAGCAGCCAGGGAGATTTTTGCTCCGATGCCAGATTTCAGGGACTCGCAGGAAGGCATTTGTTTTTCTCTCCCAACCCAGTTTGTGGAAGAAGGAAAACAATCAAAAAAGCAGGGAGGGTGATGTTCTTAAATCCGCTGGGGCTTTGGGAGGATATTGTTTGTGCTTCTTGAATAATGGCTTTTGATATGTAGTAATATATTGTGCGGGTTTTGATGGCCAATATTACGTTTATTTTAAATGATATAATCAGCCCTCGGCGTCTCAGCTGATTTAGTCAATTAAGTTTTTAACCTCATGTCTTCAATCTCATCTGTGAGTAATTTAAATGTGGTGGTTTTAATGAAAGTACATCTACCTGTTCATTTATCCAGCCACACCGTTGCCCTTTGGATCTGTGGTGAGAGGGACGGCAGATGCCTTTTCTCTTCTGCGAGGAAATGTTTTCCAGGGCTGAGCAGAAAAAGCAGTGATTGGCATTAGGGAACTAAAGGGTTTTTGCTCCCAGAGCAATCCAAATATATCAGAGGCAGAGATTTCCAAAGTGACTGTACATTAAGGCTTTCAGAAAGGACAGTGGGATTGCCTCAGATTCCGGGGCTGTGTTTAACCCTAAGAGATGACAATAATTAACCATCTAAAGCCAATGGATGCACACGGCATGGTTTGCCCTGGGAATTACAGCATCTTGTGGGGACCAGGCACTGCTGGGGCTGAGATTCAGCCCCAGGCCCCTCTGTGCTGTTTGGGAAACTCATCACGGTGATGTCCTCAGGGAGATGGCACTGGGGGTCCCCTTCCTGGCAGGATGGTGCTCCCTGGGGACCCAAGGCTGCTGCAGCCCCTTGGGTGCCCCTCACAGGGCTCATGGCTTTTGCCTGGTGCTGAATTCAAATGAAGCTGATGTTTTCTAGCCTTCGCTGGCATTGCTAAGAGAAATCAAGATAAATGACCTGGGGCTGCTCAGAGCCCAGCTTGGACACACTCGCTCCCCCGCACTCCCCCACAGTGTTTTTTGGCTGGGCAGTGAGTTGTCYGCAGCCTCAGCCCATCCCAGGCTGGGGTGGGTGATGGGGGTCCTTGGGCACACACCCAGGACAAGCAGCTGGTCCAAARGGGATGTCTGAGGTCAAGTTCTTTGAAACCAAGCTCAGAAGCATCAGTGACAGCTTTTTGTTCCCATCTCATAGGCTGGTACACCTAAAATCCTTTTTTTGTTGTTGTTTTTGAAGTAAAAATACTCCGAAGGGACATTATATGTGGTTTTCTCACAGAAGGCAACCTGCCTCCCCCTGAAAACACTTGTTTTAAAATTTTCAGTGGAAAATGCGAACAGTTTTTGATACAAGCATTTCTATTCATGAGCAGTAGCTCAGAGAGATTTGCAAGAAATAAATAGGTTTTGGCAGCATAAAAGTCTCTGTTGAACAAGGGGATGGGGAAGGTGTGAAAGTCGATTTGGTGTAGTTTCAGCTAAAGTTCCACAACAGAAGTGTYAGGGGATATTTTTCCATCAAGCCCCAGCCCAAATCTCCCGGTGCTGGTGAGAGCTACAACACTCCCGTGTTAATAATCATCTTCTTGGCTGTTGCAGTGCTGTGCTCCTTGGAGATTTGTCTCCATCTCGCCCTGGGCCACGTTTGCTGCTTGCTGGGTGTGCTGGAGAGCTGGCCTTGAGCYGCCTCTGCATTTTAGCAGGTGAAGGTCGCTGTGCTGTGTCTCATAAGAAAGYTGATTTCTCCCAGACCTCCAATAAACATTCCACCTTATTAGTGCGGGTCCTTAACAAACTCTGTGCATATCAWAAAGCAGGGAAAGCAGGGGCATGGTCTGCGTTTGTCTGAAGCAAAAGTGAGGTGCTTATTTTGCAGCCCTCTTGCTGGTGCTCCRTCTCCTCTTGGCTTGGGATGAAGGCACCCAGGGCAGGTTGTCATTGTCTTGCATGGTATAAATGGTCARTAATTCCTAGCTGGGGGTAAATGAGTGATTAACACATCAGGAATTCACCAGGATCCAGTAGGAATGTCTTCTTTCCAGCATGCTCCCTGCTTCCMCTGAATTCTCTGCTGCCATGGAGAACATCTCATCTTGGAGATGTGGTGTGACCCCCAAGCCTTGTTTGGATGTTCTCATAGCAAGTTTTGGGGCAGGGGCTGGCTCTGTCCTGCCCTGGCTCTGCCAGCTGAAGTTTGGCTCTCCTCTCCTTGCTCATCCGAGGCTCTTTCTCTCCCTGCTGCCATGGAGGGGATAAAACTGATGATATTTGGGAGTGTGAGCTGGCCTTGCATGTCCACACTGCCTCCCCTCTGTATTCCTTCAGAGCTACTTAGGAAAGCTCAATTTGCTTGAAGGCTGCGTGGAAAAAGGGTGTTTCCAYCTCTGGCAAGGAAGCATTAGGATCTAGGGATGCTTGGAGCTGCCTCTCTGCCTCCAGCTCTTCCCCCACGTCCGTGTGGATGCAGCTCCGCTCCCCTGTGCGGAAGGGAGAGGGGAGGAGAGGCGCCCGCACCACTTCCCTTTAAGCAGAGATTTGGCTGTGGCTCTGAAAGCAGAATTAGAGGTAGGGTTTAATCATACAAGCTCTGAAATATGGGAGATTAAATCTTTTTAAGGAGGGCAGCTAAGCACTTTATTTTCTGTGCAGGAATCTTCAGGGGGTCGGAGACCAGAGAACTGGATTTAAAGCTTTTAAATTACTTTTTTCTTCTTTTCTCTTTTTTTAACAAGTTTTTCTTTTTCCCCCCACAATACACGGTTGGACAGGAAAGACTTTAAAGTGATGGTTAAAAAAGAGAGAGAGAGAGAGAGAGGATGGGTGGAATGGAGATGCTTGTTGAAAATAGACATTAATAGTGTTGTGTTGAGTTGTCGAGGCACATTTAATCCTTGAAGCGCAGGCCTACTCTGGGAAGTGATTTTTGTGGAGGGAGGGAAATCTTTGAGGTGTTCCATGTCATTTCTTGCCGCGTTTGATGACAAATTTACTCCACGTAGGAATGGCAAAGGGATTTGCAGCCCCTCTCCTGCTGCAGCCCCCAACAGACCTGGAGGTGCTCGTGGGTGCCGGGTGCTGCGGCACCCCCTTCCCGGGGCTCCAGGGGTGATGTTGAAGCTGAGATTGGCATTCTGGCTGGAATTGGGGTTTGTTTTTCCCAGCCAGGTGCTGCCTGCCAGCTCCCCCAGCCTCGCTCGAGGGAATTGGTGCCGTTTGGTTGCCTCTCACAGAGCCTGCTCGGGGACGTTCGCTTGTGTTTGTCTTGCGTTTTTCTTAATTTCACGGAGCTGAGGAGATCGATGGGAAGGTAGGCCTGGGATTTAAGGCTGCCTATAGCACAGCGCCGTGACTGATGACCCCGGCTCCGCTGCTGCTCCCGGGGGTGGGAGTTTGCAGGGCCGCCGGTGCCAGGGCCAGCTGCAGGCGGGGTGGTGGCATCCACACGAGGGATGTCGTGCTCTTGTCTGGGATACCCGAGTGAGTCGTGGTGCTGCGACCACCCTGGGAAAGGAGTGCAAAGATGCTTTGGAAGCCTCTCAGAGGCTGAGCTCTGCTCTGGGAGCCCTGCCTGGAGCCTCGGCGGGACCTTGGCCTCCGTGGTGCCGGAATGTCGGTGCCGTCGGCTATATGGGAGATGCTCGTTGCCATAGAAACACCTTGTGGCACCGAGCTTGTTTGGAATGAGGTGGCATTGGTGTGTTGGCAGGAYGTGCTGCACTTTCCCCACCTGGAGCAGGTGCCTTTGGTCACTGGGAGTTGTGTGTGTGTGGGAAAGAAGGCTTGGCTTGGGTGGCTTTTCCTGAAGGGCTCCAACAGCCAGCACTGAAGGTGATGGGAGAAGGTCCCCTTGATGGTGCTCCTTGGTAAGCAGGCAGCAGCGATGCAGTTTGTTCCCAGTCTCTCTGCTCCAAAGGCTGCTCCACACTGGTAAAATGGGTTGTGTAGCCCCAGATGTCCCTGCGGTCCTGCCGCATCCCTCAAGCAGCGGCAGCCTCTGCCACCCACCCTTCCTTTAATGGCCCAATTCCACCGAGCAAATGAGGCAGCGCCTGCGATCCCTCCCCTCGGTCTGCCAGCTAATTAGCACTCCATTAACTTAACGAGGCTCTCCCGGCCGCCCTGGACGTGGACACGGCGCGCAGGGCTGGCGGGAGAGGGGGAGGCGGGAGCCAGGCTTGGCTGGACCTGGGGGCTGCGGCAGAGCCGTGGTGGCTGAGCAGGGAGGGCTTTGCCCGGGGGTCTCGGGGCTGCCGAGGCTTTTCCGTGCCTTTGAGTCCATGATGGGAATGGCCACAAAAAGGAAGGGCGGTGGGGGAATGGCTGGCACTGCTGAAAGCTCTGGGTGTGAGCTGTGATGTGTAGGCTATGATGCTCCAGCATCCTGCACAACCCTGTCTGCGCCACTGCCCCATGGCCGAGGGGGACCGAACAGGATGCAGTGTCCCTTGGAGGAGATTCCCTCTCTGCTGGGAAGATTCAGATAGCACCAGCTCCCTGCCAAAGCTTTGTTTGTTGACAGAGTTAAATTTGCAATTTCATGGTTTGGTTACAATGAGTTTAGTTTATAAAATTCATGAGCTGTTAGGAAGTGTTGAGAGGAGGGTGAAAAACACGCCTGGGGAGTCTGCAGGGACGTGGCTGCTGGCACATCCAGCAGGGTCCTGCTTTGGGGACAGTGTGGGGGTCGGAGATGGGGTGTGAGAGCCTTGTGGTGGGCAGAGGGATGAGTCCCCACCGGAGGAGAGATGCTGGCTTGTCCTGGTGACACCCCCCGTGCCTTGACCCACACACTGGGCTGGAAGATCTGCAGAGCTTTCCTTGGGTGGCCTTCAGAGAGCCACTGGATAAACAGGAATCCTTTCAGTGATGGAGCCCAGATGCTCTGGTGACGAGGGCTTGGAAAGAGCAGGGCTCAGCCTGCTCAGGGGGCCTGGTGCTGGTTTGGAACAGGAATTTATGGTTCTTTGGAACTTTGGCTGGGAATCCACAAACTGAGCTSCATTCGCTGGAACTCAGAAGGACTGGGACAGAGAGAGGCAGCTCCCTGGAGTGTCACTGCATGGGCAGTGTGCTCGAGTCCATCACTTGTGACATGATCTGGTCCGTCCCCTTGCAGCTGACTTTTCCAAGAGATTTCTTTGCAGCCTCTCCTGTATGTTTGGGGGCTGACTTGGCCGACTGCAGCCCCCCAGTCCCACCCTCCTCCCTGGCTGGAACTGCATCCTCCTTCCCCCCAGCAGAGGAGATGCTCCTCCAGGAATCCCGAGCTGCTGATGCGCTGCGGTGGGAATCAAAAAGCGAAGAGTCAGGAAGGATCTAAACAAATATTAGCTAATTAACATGAGATGCTGGGGAGCCCAGGGGGAGGAGGACRGGGAGGACTCGCCAGAGGATAAAAAGCTATGAGGCACCTGTCCAGCATGGCAATATCCACGAGCAGGAGCCAGCAGTGTGTGCTGCCATGGCTGGGGCTGATGCCACTGTGACATCAGCAAGAGGCTGGTGCACTTCTACATTCCTTGCAGATCATGAAACACCACTGGATTCCACTGGAAATGCTAAGTTGTTGATTTTTAGTGTTTTTCAAACAAAACCCAGTGTTATGACTGCATGGTCTGTCACTCTCTGGGGTTGTGCATAGACACAGGCCATAAATAGACACCAAAAGCCCCTTTTCCTCCAGGGTTTGTTGGGTTGTTGACTCCCTGGGATCAGTGATCCCTAAGGCTTGGTAGCATCTGTGTCTCTGTACAGATGTGCTAAACAGAGTTGAGAAGTTGTTGGTGGAAATGGAACTGAAATGGATGCTAGATCTGAGCAGGACATCCAAAACCTGTGTGGGGAAGGTGATCCAGGCAGACACCTGGATCTCATTCTGGTGACCTCTCCAGCAACACTGTCCCTGAAGAAACCTTGCAGTTGCTCTCTCTGTTCATTTACAGCCTTTGGGCTGTAATTAGTACATCCTTGGCTTAGTGAGCCTTTCCATTTGCAGCCATTCGTGGTGTAAATGTTTCCCTGTGAAGCCGTTGGACTTTCTGGGAATCCTCCTGGCTCAGTTTTAGGGTTTCTCTTCCTCAGCAAGCCCCAGTACATGGCCTATGTTGATACACAAGATGCAAGGCCCAGGTGGGGTTCATGGTCCTTGGATTTGTACGTGGGGCCTGTCTGGAAGGAGAGCCCCCTCTTACCTTGCTGTTGGGGCACATCTTTTCCTCCAAAAGTGTTTAATCACCTAATTTGTGTTAAGGAGCATGGGCTTTTCATTTCCAGCTGTGCCAGCACAGAAGATGCTTCCTTGTTAATGAATCCTGGACTTGAAACATCTCCTGTGTGTGTGTGGGGACATGAAAGCCCAGGGAGGGGACAAGACTTGAGGGTGCATCAGGAAATTGGAGGCAAGGGCAGGACGGAGCAGAGAGACGAGACCACCCACAGATCCCGCCGCATTGTGCTCCATCCAGTATCCAAATTTCAGTCTTTTAAGAGGATTATCAGGTGTCTGTTTGAATTACTCTGACATGAACAGTCACTCAGAAAATGTACATTCATTTGAAAGGTCAAGTACATCTGATTTCTGCCTTTGGTATGCGGGGGCTTATCCTTTCAACTCTCCCTTCCTTAATGAGATTCTTGTTTCAAAGAGTCGCGCTGCGCCCAGGATTTGACGGAGTCAAGTGTGCTGGAGATAGTTTTTGTTATCATGTTTACCCTTTTATCTGCCTGTCCTTTGAAAGCTGCCTGGCACACAATAAGGATGCAGCAGGACGGCCACTCGGGGCGGCTCTGCCAGCAAAATGAGCTTTTTTGGGGAGGAGARATGGAGATGTGCTAGCGGGGAGCTGCTTCACCAGGAATTTTGATTTCTGCACGGCGAAGAATCCAAATGGAGAGAGGGCCTTTGAGGAGACCCCCAGTCACCAGGGGGGACTGGGCAGGAGTCGGCGTGTCATCAGCTCCCACGGAAACCACGGAGGAAACGCAGCCAAGCTGGGCTTGGCATGGCAGGATTGTGTTCCTTGATTAAATTAATGTGTATTGATATTTCTCCTGTTGTTTTGACTTCACAGGCTGTTTAAATTCAGGCTTGTCACAACAAAATACAAAGGAGGTTGCTCGGAGATTGATTTTTTTTTTTTTCCCCCTTTAATCCTGTCTCTGAAGAAGAGTATTTTAAAATTTTAGGTTTTTTTTTTTTTCCCCCCGCTACTTCCAGGTTGACAGCCAGGGGAGGCTGCAAACATTAAAACTGTTGCGCAAATAATTATGTTAAAACGCCGAGCATACATTACGGAGGCTCCTTGATTGTAAAGTACGAATCAATTTTCTGCGTCACGAAATTACTGACACCGGAGTTTGCTTCGGTGATTTATTCCCTGGGATGACGATGCTGTGACTGCCAGCCTCCTTTCCCCGGAGAGGTTTGGGTTTTTGTTTTTTTTTTTTTTTTTTTTTTTTGATGGGTGAAGCTTTGGTCTCCTCTTTGCTGTCAGCGCTGTCTCCTCCCCGCCTGTGCCGGTCCCCTCTGCTGCTTTAAAAATAGAGGCTTTTATGCAAGTGCGTCCCAAAACGCTCCGCCAAGTTAAATAATGTAGTCACAAAACCAAATATTGAATAATGACTGAGGCAAGGATTAAGGGAGACAGGCAAGGAACAAAAGAGAGATTCTCAAGTRTTTTGAACACAGAATGGAGAAGACACAGATGCGCAGGAGGCTTTTTCTCTCTGCAGCCAGAGGAGACAGATTAAAGGGGTCCTCCAGGACTGTGCACCCCCGGCCAGTTTAAGCTGCCTAAAGAGCTGCTTAAATCCAACCTTTTCGACAAGCCTGGCTGGCTGGAGGAATTTCTGCTGGAAATAAATTCATAGAATCGTGGAATGGTTTGGTTCAGAAYGGACCTTAAAGGCCATGTCATTCCAATCCTCTGCAGGGACACCTTCCTCTGGAGACCCTTCCACCAGAGCTTTTTAAAAGGATGTCTGGGGAACATATCTTGGTTTTTTTTTTTTCTGGTGGAAAGTTCCCATGGGAGCTTCTCTGCGCTTGCTTTTTAGAAAGAAATCCTCGTTTTTCTTTTTTTTTTCCTTTGAAAGGCTGCAGCCCAGCCAGCGCCATCAACCCCGATTCTTTACACAACTCTGGTTTTGTGGGAAGTTTTACATAAAAAATGCCAGGGGTGGGGGGGGGAAAAAAAAAATCACAGGCTTGTAATTACTCATGGAACTCGTGGGATTCTTCAAATCCACCTCGAAGTTGTTGAGTTGCAGTAACTCAGTGGGTAGTTGCTGGATACTCATATGGTGAGAGAGGAACAGGCTGGAGGAATGTTGCACAAAAACTTATGTAAATGTCTTCTGTACAGCTCGGAGAAAGTCTAGGACTCCTCTAAATCTACGAGTTGGAAATTCAGCTGGGAAGCCATAAATTCAGTAGGTGTCTCTTCTACAATAAATTCAGAATATTGGCCAGGGAAGAAGCATCTATGTTTCACAGAAGGAGTTACTGGACCTTCTGAGGGTTTCTTTTTTTTTTTTTCCCCCTGGTCCAGAAACAGTTGAAATGTAGCTCGGGATAAATTGCGAGGTGATGATTTACATGACAGGTGACACCGGAAAGCACATTACTCTTGGAGAAAGCATGAGATGGGATGTATTTACTGSCTGTCTGGGCAAATTATCCACTCTCAGATGTCTGGCATGTGCTCGTGTAGGAAATGTGAGTGTCCAAAACAGCTAATAAAGGGGATGCAGGGAATAACAGTTAATAAATGCAACCCCCCCACGGCTCTTGCTGCATCCCTCACGCTGAACTCTCTTTTTAACTCCCTCTTTGGGGACACTGATCTGGAGATGCTCTGAAGTGCAGAAGCTGGGATGCAGTGAGGGAGCACACAGAGAAATTTGCTGCTGCAGAGGTGAGATGGGCACGGCTTTTGCTGAGCAAAAGAGAAGGATTTATGTTTGAGGGGACAGCAGTGCTCAGAGCCCTGTGTGTTTGGATTTTGGAGCTGTAGAAAAGCCAACTCCTCGTCTCCTTCCTTCCTTGCTGAGGTTATAATACCCCATCTCCTCATTTGAGATCAAGCAAATTMTCCTGCACTGGCTGCTACTATTTCTTGGTCTTGTCAGGCTGGCTGTGATTTACTCTTAATATTTATCCCTCTTCACCTTATCTTTCTTACTGATGAGTAAAGCAGAATAATGAAGTGGAGGTGTTAARCTCTAAGCTGGAGATATCCAAGGGGACTGCAGCTCACAGGCAGGGATGCTTTGGGAATTGCAGTGCAGTTTTGGAACCTCGATGTCCCTCATGTCAGCTGCTCATGACCCCCCCCATGTCGACACTGCTTTAGGCCTTCTCTATGACGGATGGAATGTGTTTCCAGAAGGTTTTTTCTATCCCACCCTGGGGGGGGGTTGCGGGATGATTGCTTTTTATTATTTGTGTGTGTGCCCACGGAAAGCTTGGGATCTCATCTGGCTTTTAAGGATATGCTTCTGTTACCTAGCAGGTATTGTAGGTGGATGTGTAAATGAGGATCCTTCTGTTTACACAGAAATGGATATATAGTATAAAAACAATTTACTTGTAAAACACTCATCCTGCCTCCAGAATATGTTTGAATCTTAACACAAGACAAAGTAATTTAATCCCTCCCAAACCCATATGTTGTTTGCTTCTCATTTTTTCCAGCAAATTTTACCTTCATCAAAAGATAAATCAATTTGTAGCAGCTATCGGCAGCTCTTTAAGCTGCTGAATTGAACAGCTTAATTAGGGAAAATATATTAAAAGATCTGAGAGATGCTAACCCGTTCAGTGCCTCCAATTGGTGCATCTGTGTGGTGTGGGGMTCCAGATCCCCTCCAGTTTGTGTTTGCTGCTGCTTTTATGTGGTGCTTTGTGGTGTGGTGATGGCACGAGTGGTTTTACTACCCTTTAAAACCTGCCAGTGCTTTTCTAGGCCTGTCCAGTCTGAGGATTTGAAACTTTATTCTCTTAATATGTTTTTATCATTATTATTATTATTATTATTATTATTTGAGGGCTCTTCCCAAAGCACCTGACAGCTTCCCAGTGTCTGTGAGCATCCCGTGCTGACCCCCTGGCAGTGGCTTCCTGGAGTGTGAGATGCAGTCATGGTCTCATAGTTCTCACATCCAAATAAATAGAATAGGAATGATTTGGAGCACCATTCCCAAATATTCCTTCTCATTCAGCACCGTTCCTAAGTGTTGTTTGCACTTTGGGGCGGGGGATGGAAAAAGGCACCCAATAAAAGTACAAACTGCGTGAGTCAGCCTGAATCTGCTGTTGTGCCTCGTTCTTCCCATTAGCAAATACCAGGGACGAGTGTGTGGGGAGGTGGGTATCCCCTCGTTCCTAAGTGACAGCTTGTCTCAGCGCTAAATTCATTAGCAATGCTGCTCTGATGAACATTCCCAGCCTTCCAGGCTGGCTCAGTCAATGCTGAGCGCTCCTGCCCAGCATCCCTGTCTCTCCCAGATATCCTGGGCAGTGGGGTGGCTGCTGTTGATCTTTCCATTCCTAGGATAAGGACACGCCTCTGCTGGACCCGTGTTGGTGTGAGAAAGCTGCTGTGGCCTCAGTCCCAGCCTTCAAAATCCTGCTAGGAAGTGGATTTTGGGAAGGAGTTTCCTGCTGCTCCTGTTGGGGAGGTCGAGCATCAGCTGAGGGTTTCAGAGCTGTGCTTTGCAGCACGGCTTCCAAAGCTGTCCCCTCTCTAGGGYCCTTCCCTGGGGTGATGTGCAGGTCCAGGATTCCTAGAGAGGAGCAGGCTCYGGACTGGCTTCAGCAAATAAGAGAATATTCTTGCAAAGGCTGGGAATTCACAGATCCGAGCTCCCCAAGGCTTGTGGGATGGTGATGGGCTAGAACAAAAAAGCAATGTTTGGTTAATTTAAGCTTCGACTTGAGGTTCTGAGATAAAACAGAGTTGATATCAGGGTAGCCTTGCTTAAAAAGCAGAGTATTGTCAGCGCAGCCCGAAGTGTTCTCCATCTGTTCCTGTGGCTGTTAGGAGCCAATATTAGCTAGCTCCGCTGCAGGCTGGGAATCTGCGAGTGAGGGCTCATGGCAAAAGCTTCATGTGGGAAGTTTTTCCCTCCTTTGCCTTGCCTTAGGTTAGCTCACACCCGAACCAGTCAGGCTTTGCAAAACTGAGTGTTCCYGGTGATGTCGAGCACTCATTTAACATCCTCCACTTCGCCCTGGAAGGACAGAGACAAAAGGGGAAGGTGAAACATCAACTGGAGGATCTCCTTGTCATCAGCCTGAAAATCTCCTAATGACCCAAGGAGCGCTTTCCTTGCTCTTGGAGCTTGTAACACATGACAGACCTTGAGGTTTTTCTTCTCCCACCTCGTGGTTTTTTTTTTTTGCTCAGCAGCAACAGAGACGAAGTTTTACTGCTGAGGGAAATGATGAAACTTAGAAAATGAGAGGTCTTGTGACAGGCTAACACCTCAGCTTGCTTTGAACGAGATAGTGAAATATATAGACACAATTTTCGTTGCAGGTGGCTCCTTCCATGGCAGCATGTGGGTATCTGTGCCCAGCCCCACACGTGTGTGTGCATGCACAGTTATTCTTGCCTCAGCACAACGATTTCCTAACGATCTCTTACCCATCCAAGACAGATTGCTTTTCATGGTTCAGTGGCCGCAGCTCAGGCATCCATTTTAATCAATAAAACAGTCAAAAGAGAGAATAGATTTACTTGTTTCTGGTTTTTTACATTTAATTGAAAATTTTCGAGTGATTACAAACATAGCTATTGTATAGATTGCGGAGTTTAGAAGACARTAAGTGCCCAAAGAAAAATGTCCCCGGAGCCCAACCTCTTCCTCTCGTGATGCACAATAGATGGTGGTTTGTGCCTGGCCTTGTCCTTTCTTCTCCTTTCTCATGGTTTGTAAAAAGCGGGATGGATTTAACAGGGTTTTACCCAGACATCACAGGGAGCACCCGGGATGAGCAGCGTTAAATCCTCTTACCTGTGATGAGGGAGAATCTGCCTTCACACAGAACATGGAAGCACCAAAGCAAACCTTGAGATGGATCGTCCCGTGAGCCACTTGGTCACCAAACTCGTGTGAGGATGGGCCATAAAATCTCTCCAGATCCARCAAAAGGAGTTTAATTTCAGTGAGAGCTGATTGAAAAGCAGTTTCAGAGAAAAAGAGCTTTTGGTCATAACAGGGGAAAAAATTATGTTTGCTGTTGTGTTTTCATGTCAAAACCAAGCCTCTTCTTCAGAGGGAAGCCATGGGGATAAATAATTGGAGAATAGGAAGGGTTTGGGATATTTTCTATTACCTAAGGTGGGTGCTGCTGTGGTATTTACCCCTCATTCCACTGCACTGGATATTGCATTTGATTATTTAATCCATTCACTGTAGTCAATTCGTGTGTCTGAAGGTGGGTGTGTTGGTGGCAGTACCACATATATAATAGTCCCCTTGAAATTGGAATAAATGTGTGCATGGAGCAGTGTTTATCAGATTTGGTGTGTGGTCTTGGGAAAGGGGTCTCCTGGACCCCCACGGTTTCCGAGTTTCCAGCTTGCATTGATGCCTGAGGAACTTTGCCTTTCTTTTGGGGATTCTTTGGGAAAAATAACAAGCCGTGCTGTGTCTCTGGTTGTAAATTTAATAAACCTGGAAGCAGCACAGCAGCTGAACATATCAAAGTCATAGACTGTTAACTCCAATGCAGGAAAACTTTCAAAACAGTCCTCGAGACCCCTGCGCTCTCTGCAAAATGAGATCTGAGTCCTCTTTAAGTTGTTTTTAATAGCTGGAATTACTGAAGATTGCTGTTTACCAGGGAATAGGTTTGTGAGCGAGCTGCCTGGTGGGTGCCCATGGTGATATCATTTCCACTGGTATTCCTGGGATAACCTCCCGAGCACACAGGTCTCCTCACAAATTAAAGTTGAACCCTGTGTGATGCTTGGCTCCGTCTCCCAGACGGACAATTTCCTTGATACTTTTATTGTCATCTCTGATTTACTCAGCTTCATTGCCTGCTGGAAGCAGATTTGTTCCAGCATGGGCCAAGATGTGGCTCTGGAGGAGGGGTTGTCATCCTCCATCTGTCAAGGGCGATGCCACTGTCAGCTCACAGTGGGCATGGATTCCTCCCCAACAGCCCAAATTTGGGGTGCAGCTCTTAGGAAGCTGGAGATTCCAGGTTTGGAGATTCCTGCAGAGAAGGAAAATGGCTCACAGGGTGGTTTTGTCCACAAAATGAGGCATTTTTGTCCTGTTTATCCCCGGTATGACGGTGCAAGTCGGAGAACCCCGATGCAAACATTGGATTATGTGCAAACGCAGCCTGAACTGATTTTGCTGCCACCAAAAATGTTTATAAATTATGGCAATTCCTCTCTTGGCAGCATTTTAACTCTTCATCCCCATAGAATTTTATAGATTTTAGGGGATTTTTTTCCCCATTCACGCCCCTCGCCAGAAGGAAACGAACATTTTGAGGAAGAACAGATCCTTTTCGTGATTTTCTTTTCAAACGCAAAATCAAATTCTCCTTCAGGAAAGGCTTCAAATGAAAAACTCTGACCAGCCCAAATTAAGGGGGACTCAATTTACTCTGGTAGAATACTTTGAGAGCTGCAGATGAAAACTGCAATTTAAGTGCCTAATATTATAATTATACACCGATGTGTTTTATTAATGGGATTGAATGCTCGTAGCTTTGTAGTAATGAGCTTTTTTGAAGATCCGTATAATCGAGTTTTCTGATGGTGAGGACCCTGCCACGCTCTTCTCTCTAAAAAGCACCTTGAAACTCACGGAGTAGCCAGGGACAGGGTTAATTCGTTGACTTGAGTAGTAATTAGTTGCCTGTCTCCTGGAGAAGCCCTTCCTGGAGAGGAAGAGGAACACAAACCTCCTGCTTGCGGCGCTGTATGGATGATCCGGAATTTTATTGTGGTGGGACGAGTGACTCTCGAGCAAATGAAGCATTTGGGGGAACCTTGGAGATGAAAGGTTTTGTGTTGACAAATTAGCGCTTAGCAGATTGCTGGAATGAAAGATCTGTGGGTTTGAACAGTGTGTACAGTCAGTCCTTTCTAACACAGGAAGAAATCATTTTCCTGTCCTCTAACACCATTTGAATGCACTTCTGATAATAAATAGGGAGAAAAAATGAAACCCTTGAGTGTTTTCATGGCCAGGGCACCCCCTCCCACCAGAGTTAAGCTGGGTCAGTTAAAATGATGAGTATTCCAAGTGGAAAAACCTGGAATGATGCTAACCTGGGTTTGGAAATGAAGCCTTTAAGACAGATTTCAATTTTAGAGAAAATCTTGATATGGGATATTCTGAACGTTTAATTTTTATTTCTTATTGTGAATTCATGACACCTCACTTTCCTAGGAATGAATTTTGACTTGGATAAATCAACATGTTGTATTAATTATATTAATAACCACATCAATTATATAACTGTTAGTGCATAAGAATTCAAGGCCTTTTCAGACTGAGTAGGGAGAGCATTGAAAATAAAGTAGTAAATTGTAGAGCTGTTATAGTGTGAACTGGATGTTTCGTACTTGGTATCTTTTGACAGGAAAAAGTAACTTTTCAAAACCCACCACAATGTTCTTTACAAATCCTGCTTTTCTCTAAATGCTTCCCTTCTATATGAGAGCATAATTAGCTTTTGTCAACTTTTGTATGGGCAGTTTTCATTTTGCACTTTCTCTGGATGCCGTGGCTGTTTTTCTAAAACAGCTGGAAGTTTTCTTTCTTTCTCTGGCATCCTTAGTCTCCAATTTTTGTGGAGAGAAAAATTCATGTTTGGCCTCCCCTCGCTAGTTAGGTGTCCTTGATGCATTTATTTAGGAAGTGCAAAGCCAGGCTAATGCTCACCCGTCTCCCTTTGTTAATTAACCCAATGTGTACAGTCCCATTTTATTTGGCAGCTTGACTGGAGGGCCCAGCTGCTGGGAGATGAGCCATGAGAGGAGAAACACGAGCTTTGTGTTGAGTTAATACGTGGATTTTTGTAGCTTGTTGATGTTCCCTGGAACATCTGCTCCTTGGCACTTGCCTGTTCATCTCAACCTGGATCCTTCCAGGAATGGCGGAACAAGGTCTGAGGAAGGAGAGGTGGGAAAATGGGGGTGAAAACGGGAAATGGGATGCAGAGTGAGAGACCATACTGCTGATGGATGCTGGTGTCTGCATCAAAGAGCAAAATCTTGGGAGCTTCTTCAGGGCAAAACCTCCCACCCTCCTCCCAAGGCCAAGAAATGTGTGGCTTCCAGCATCATCCTCAATGATTTGAGGCAAGCTGGGTTTTGTGTGGGAGGGATGGCAGGAGATGGGAAGATCCCCGTCCCGTGCGTTCTCCGTCCTCTCCTGCATCCTTTCTGCTCTCCTCACTCGTGGTCGTGTCGGTAACGAGGTGGGACGACTGGGCAAGGAGACAGCTCCAGTGCCACCCTGTCCACCCCCACATTATCCTGCCTTATTACATTGTAATAAATTGAACCATTCCACTTCATTATTTCATATTTGAGGAGATTTATAGATTGTCCTGGTGGCTGAAGAGGCAGTGATTAAAGGAGCAGTGTGCTAATGAATGAGCCTCAGCACAAAGCCTTTTTAATTAATGCACAGCCCAGGGGCTGTAAACGCCTTGCTGATAACAAGCCTGGCCCATTCAGGACATGAACTGACAACTTTGCAGAGAATGAAGGCTTATGTGGAGACATGGGTACGGTATTGAAATGGCAATTAAGGCTAATAAAATGATCCGTCTGCCCATCCATCGCCCTCCTTCCCTACGCCCGGCCCTGTCTCTGCCTCGAAAGTAATGGCAGGTGGAGATTTCATTTGGCTCTTCCAACGTTTCTTCGGTGATTTAATTTACAGGCTGCATCTGTTCCTTCACGAGGCTCTTTCAGTCACATTAGAGATGGATTTTCACTCCAGGCTATTCTGAACTCGCCTGAAATTTCCCTGAGTCAGATTATTTTGCCCAGTGTTTTCAGCTGGTTTTATTCCTTAAAAACTTTCCTAATGGAGTGTTTTTCTGGGACRGGAGGCAGTGAACTCGTTGGCAGTGCTGCCCATCCATCCATTCTTCCTTGGCTGCAGGCTGGTCAGAGCACTTGGATAAGCAGGGAGTGGCTCACAGAGCTCTGGGACAGGAGGGAGCCTGCCGGGCTGAAGCRTCAGCTTGTTGCAGGATGGCCTCAAACCTATCCCTCATTTTTGATGGGTTTCATGTCCCCTTCCTGCACATCCTGTGCTTGGTGGTGCTGRTACGTTCCATGCTTTGGAAAAAGCGACTTTGAAAAGTGCATTAAGCAACGAGTCAGTGCTTAAATAAACACTGGTGATAAAGTGGAAGTACCCGTTGTCCTTGGGAAGTCATGGGGCAAACAAACAGCCCAGACAGGTCATTACTGCTCCCCTGAATTCTGAGGAATCTCCCTGGTTTGTGTCATATCCTGCTTTGTGGGTTAAATGCTGTGCTCTGGGTCAACCTTGAGGCAAAACACCCTTGGTGTGTTCAGCCGCACACAGGGATCAAACCAGACATCACCGATGTCTGGCAGCTCTGGAGAATTTGGGAATGCTCTACTCCTCTGAGCATCCCCAGTGGCTTGGGAGAGATGAGGACCCCAAAGCCTGGCACCATCCCTTCTTCTGAGGGTTCAGCTTCTCCATTTKGCCTCCCCGAATCCCTGACAGGTGGAAGCGCTATTTTTCAGTAAGGGACGTGGGAAGAAGAAGAGGCAAACTTTTGAAACAAAGTTTAAAAAAAAAAAAAAGACAAAAATATAAATGATGCTGCTTGTGGCCTGCAGATTTAATGATATTTGCCCATTTGATTGATGAAGATGATGAACGAGGCCTCGTGGCCTGTTGAGGGTGAAAAGTCTAAGTACCAGGATGGAGAGTAAATCAATCACTCCCTGCTCCCGCGCCAGATGGGATCATCAGTTACCTGCGGATCCCGGCAGCGCCGTACATTACCCCTGGCTGAGGGACGGCACATCAGCCGTGGCTGCTGCCTCCTCTCYGCAGAGATCGATAGCCCATGGCCAGGGGAAGCAGCACGACCTAAATGAAACCACTAAAACTGCTCTCCGACTTTATTCTTGCATCAGGTTTTGTCCGCTAATATACACGTTCTGATAGAATGTCTTGCCGGCGTTGGACTGGACCTYGGGCCGTGCAGGGCTGTGCTCTCAGGGCCAGGTGGGACACGTGAGCTGGAGCACACGGTGAAAAGTGCTGGTGGTTTGTTGGATAAACTCTGAGTGCTTGCAGTGACCATGTTCTTTTGTTTGTTTGTCTCTGTGCGGGGTTTTGTGGTCTCTATTTAGTATTTGAGCACTTGCTCATCATTTCTGTGCTGAAGCCCACAGGGTGTGGGTGAAAAATGGTTTTGTCCCTGCTTTGGGCAGAAGGATTTGGGTTGCAGGAGCTGAGGGTGAGTCTCATTTCAATGCTGGATCCCCCCAGCAGTCAGAGGTCTCATTCCTTTGGTGTCACAAGACATGTCCTCTACATGCCATCACCATGCTGCACCTTCTTTGTAAGGACTGTAGCTTTATTATTTTGAGTAGTATTTGCCTTACACTTGGCAGAAGTCCGTGAATTATTTGAGGGYGTGTTGGCAAACAGGGTTTGACAAACAGTGGCTCAGAACCGTGTAACAAGCTCAGGACTTGGGACGTTCATCAAAAGTTTTGGGCTTTTATATTTCCTGAGTTCCACCAACCTTGTGAGCAGAGCCAATGTGATTTATGGCTTTGTGTTATGTTCCTGTGAAACTTGCAGGATTTTGATATAAAATTCTCCCRGCTTTAACTATCAGGTTTCACCTGAGCCCTGTTTTGGAGGCCGTTAATTCTTTATGTTGTCATTTCTGAAGACCCTTTTACAGCAGGAGCTCRGCATTATATAGCACTTAATAATGGGCATGTTACACTCCAGAGTAAAGAACATTCTGCTGTGTTCAAACCYCTTACAGTGATCACTGCAGCTGCTGATGGCTGGGACAAATGTGCCCAGCGTTTTGCAATGTATTTGTGTAGGGAAGCACCATTCTGCTCAGGTACTTTTTGGGTTGTGATTTATGCTTAGAGGTGCTGGAGGGTTTTCACACCAGCTGAGTTCTGCTGTCTGGTAAAGTCCCAAGTGGTGTCAGTGGAGRAGGAGAGGCCGTGAGCTGCCCTTGGGAAGAGTCCATCTCTCTTGTTGGCTTGGTCCATTGACCTCCCCAGTCTATTATCAGGACTCATTGGAGATCTGGCCTTAATTACCTGGCTTTAATATTACGGGTTTAATGTCCTGCTCAGACAGAGATGCTGTCACACGCAGAGGTCCTTGCCGGCCAGGAAGAACACAGTGGMAAGTAAAGGAAGGAGGGTGTTGTGGTGATGCAGGGAAGGAGGAGCTGAGCTCCTTGGAATGTGCATGTCCACACCTGAGTTTTAAGAAGGGCGATGTCGTGGGCCAGGCCTGGTCCTGTCACAGCACACGCAGAACCAGCACACTAAACTTCCAGCCAGCGGTGATGTGAAAACAGGAGGATGGGGTGAATTTTAGACAGGGATGTCTCAGCACTGTTCTTTTCCCTGGATGTGCTGCAGACTCCTTCTGTGACCTTGAGGATGTTTTCAAATCTTTCTTTTCTTCTTCTGTCTGTGCTTTCTAGGGCAGGGAGCATCTCTTACAATGTGTACTTAATCGAGGTTTGCCTCTTGTTTGAAGTCTCTGGGCACTGCTTTTGATATCAATAACAATCGTGGTAGTGAGAGACCAAAGACAAAGGAACAATTCCCAGGAAAAATAGAGCAGTGGTGCTCTCCTGTATTGGTAATTCAGGGGTAAGGTGTATAGATGAGTTTTAGCAAGAAATAAGAAGTACTGGGGAGCTCAGACTGCAGTTCTAGTGGGGACTGAAATGTCTCTGTGCTCTTTTTGCTGGGTGGGAGGGTAGGAAGTGAAATACAAACATTTCCTAAGAGGATCTGTTTGAATTCATAGGGATAGAGCCCAGCTCAGGGTTGTGAGATGGGCCCTGAATCACAGGCAGGAGCAGAGGACGTGGGGAGAACAATCTCCCCCAGAAAATCCATGGAGCACCTAACTTGCAAATATGTGAATTAGAGGGTTTTTTTTTTTCAGGTTGGAATTGCTGGCTAAATCCAGGACTTCTATCCAGCCCACTGCAGTCATTAGAGAGGGCCTTAAACTCATTCTCTCCTTTTCATTAGCATTGACCATTAGCTCTGGAGAGCCGTGTTATTGATATAAATGTCTTTGAAGCCTCCCGAGCTCCAGGCTTTGACGGATTTCATAGGCTGGTTGGGGAAAGTGTTTCTTTTCATCAGTTTTGAATTTGTCACTATTTCAGTCGAATCAAAGGGGACTTCTTGTGTTGCAAGGCAGGGAGGGTAGAAATACCAGATGTACTTTGTCTCTCTCATTCATTAATTCATATACATTTATCATAAGACTTCCTATTTGTCTCCTTTTTAAGATAAATAATCTCAGCCCTTCCAATCCCTTGTCATATGGAGACAAGAATGATTTAAGGGCCTGGAAAAGTTCCATGTGACAAGGGATACAGAGATTCAAATGTTGAGTCTGGTCCTTTMATTTCTGGAGGACAGGGCAGACGATAGAGATGACTGGGCTGAATATCCTGGTGTCTCTGCAGAGCCCTGTGGCTAACACAGGGACAAGTGCATGGAAACACCTCTGGCCACCCCATTTTTAGTGCTGATGACACCTTCTGGGCTGTGATGAGTTTGACTTCAGTATGGAATAAGCCACATTTGATAGGAGCTGTCTGTATGGCCTCTTAGTCCCGAACTCAGAAGTGGATGCTGAACATGTCGGAGTCATTTACTCTGCAGGAATGTTTTACAGCTTGGCTGAGGTTATAGCTGTGGTATTTGCTTAAGATCTGATCTAGATCTCCTGTAATTGCAAGGTTTCTTCTGGAGGATTTGGAAGAGCTAGGCTGCCTTATTCCCTTCCTCCTAATCTGAAGGTTATGCATCACTGTTTTCCCCTGGAATACAACAATCTTTCCTGGGATACCCGGGAGGATCAGAGGAGGAATAGCAGCAGCTCTGTTTTAGGGTACTAATCCTTTTGTAAATCCCAGCATTTGTATATCTCTAATAATAATTCCTGGCACTTGAATGATGGTTTAAACACACCCATAAAGAAATAGCGTAAACACCGAGCTAATCCTCTCAGTGCCCGGGGAGCGGCGAGGGTGAACAAGTGGTTAATGTYTGTGGGGTGGGTGGGGCTGCTCTCGCTTCCCTGAGCAGGGAGAGGACCCTGGRAGCAGCTGATACCAGGACGGGTGTCCGGAAAGGCGGCGCAGCTCACCTGAGGGACATCCCTTGCAGCATCCTCACCGTAGGAGCTGCCTGTGAGCTCAGACGGAACCAACTGCTTGAGAAATCTCTCCCTGCAGCCCGACCTAATTCRTGCTGTCAATCCCCTGCTCGCCTTCCCGCGCTCGTCTTTAGCGCCATTGATTTATTGGATTGCAGGAATATTAAGAACCTCAAACTATTAGTCCTGATTATAACTTCTTGGCGGCTTCATCACTCCATGTGTCTCGCCGTGCTCCGAGGGAGCCTGGTCCCTTCTCCGGCTCCCGGCAGCTGTCGAGCCTCAATTTGCCACCTTCCTCCTCTCTGCCTTTCCCTGCTCTCCCAAGCTTTCCCGAACATGCTTGTCTTACCACAATAAGTATTTTTGAGGGGGCATGGAGAGCTGAGATGAACTCATCCACAGCAGAGCCAGGGAGCTGTGTTTGCTTGTGCTCTTGCCCCGATGTTCCCAAGGCATTGGAGCTTCCCTAATTTCTCCTCCGCTGCTTCCCATCCGTTCAGCCATTGCCAGTTCTCCTGCACTTAGCACTGGGCTTTTCTTTCCTACCTTCAGTGTCCTCTTTGAAAACCTCAACATCTTTTGCCTCAGAGCAGCCTGCAGAATGTCTTCCTTTCTCATCCCTTTTCYGGGTCCTGGGTGCTTCCAAAAAGAAATGGGGTCATCCCAAGCATGTCTGGGAATGCATTTAGAGATGTAAATACCGCTTGCAAAGAGATGCTGCAGTGGCCCCGGTTTTGAAGCTGGCCTGGATCAAGAGAAAAACAGCCTCTGGCAGTGAGGGAGGGGGAGAGCAGGGAATTTGGGGCGAGAAAAGCGCTGAAAGGAACAGTCTGTGCTCCACACTGTGCTGGGTGGGGTGTGATGTGTGCAGAGGGACCAGGCCCCCCCGGGCTCCAGCTGGGGTGTGAGTTCAGGGACGCTGCTTGGAGGGGCTGTGTGAGCTTTCCTTGTCACCACTGGGATTTTGAGGGTGTGCGAGGGGGCTGCAGCCCCCACCCCTCACTCCAGTTGGGCTGTGTGGGGATGCAGCAGAGCTCCTGTTTGTTGGCTTTGCAACTGTCCTGTCCTTTTGCTCAGCTTTTCCCCTCCAGTGGGGAGCTGTGGGATCACAAAGGAGCCTCCTGAGCCTTCAGGCTGAGGGAGCTGGACCCTCCCATGGGGTCACTGGTGTTTAGTGGTACAGGCTGGTGGGTCCTGGCAGCTCCCACCACCAAAGCTGGGCTTTGCAACAGGGGGGCAAAACTTCATGGCATTAGAGGAGTTCTTTATTGGGGGAAAAAATAAAGAGAAAAGGTTTTTAGCAGAATCTGAGAGTTCCACATTATTAAGATCAGAGCAGCTCCTACCTCTGCAGTGCTCTCTAAATGACGCTGGCGCTGCCAAGGTCTCCCAAAACCTGGGTGGCTGGGAGCTCCCTGCCTGGGGTTGCCACCTGTGTGGTTCTTTGGAGAGGATGTCATGTCCCACGGTGACTGGAATGGGTGGGGGGAGAGGCAGCAGGGTCCCACCACCCTCCATCCCTCCTCTGCACTGGAGAGAGCTGCGTCCGAGCTGCTGGGAGGTGGGTGGGCTCCTCCATCAGGACCCCGTGTGGTGTCCCAACTCCTGAGCCTCCTTTCCTGCCCTCTAGAGGCTTCATGGTGAGACAAGAGCTTTGTCTGCAGCCCTGTCCCTCTGACATCATTCAGAGCCTCAGGAAAATTTCAGAGGAAGTGTTTCCAGTCTGCTGGCTCGAGGCTGGATGACACATCTGGGAGAGCTGCTGCTGAGGGATGGCTGGGATGTGCTGCACAAGGATCTGGCCCTTTCCCAGGGAAAGGCTCTCCATCGTGCTTCCCAGCCCTGTGGCCATGCGCTGCTTTAGCCTAATTACAGCAGCTCTGCTTAATAAACTTCAGAGCTTTGGCCGCGTCTCCCCTCTTTTTCCTGCCTGCCGGAGAGGTCTGACGTGCCGAGGAGCACCAGGTCCTCCTGGTGTGGGTGTCACCAGAGAGGGGTCAGAGAATATCCAGGGTTGGAAGAGACCACCAGGATCATCCAGTCCAACCCCCGGCCCTGCACAGATACCCCGACAATCCCACCCTGTCCAAACGCTCCTGGAGCTCTGGCAGCCTTGGGGCCGTGACCATTCCCTGGGGAGCCTGTTCAGTGTCCCAACATCCTCTGGGGGAAGAAGCTTTTCCCATTCATCCTAAACCCCACCCTAACAGGATGGGTCCTGTTTCTCCATCCACCCCTTCCAGGGTAGAACCACAGTGTCACTCGCAGCTGGAATTTTAGGTGCTGGCTCTCACATTCAACAAATGGAAGCAAAGGACACTCCAGATGAGTTTGGATGTGTAAATTACTACTGAAAACTCCTCCATCCGCTTCTACCCCTCCTCCTTTCCCTTCTCCAGCCTTGCTCCCTGGTCTTGCAGCTCCGAGAAGTGCCCGGGAGCACAGCAAACACGTTACTCATGGAGCAGCCAGCCTGCTTAAGGACCTAAATTTATTTCATTTTCTAAACTGCAGCTGGGAAAAAATAAGAAGCCATTAGGCTGTCAGTTGTCAGAGCTTTACGGGAGCATCAACACATCATGTTTTTCTTTACTGAGACATTAAATGTGTCAAGACCCAGTGATGGACTGTGTGGATCAGATTCAGAGGGCAGAAGGGATGGAGAGCGAGGGCAGGACGGTTTTCTCTGCTCTCCCAGCGCTGCCGGGCTCCAGAGCCTCAGGAGTGCTGCGCTTTCCCAAATGTAGGGGCAGAGTCCTTCAGCTGCTCCACCTTAACAGAACCAGTCACAGGCACCTTCAGGGGTGTCAGCAGGGAATGCTGAGGCTCAGGAGCTCACCCATCACCRGATGAAGCAGGACCACACGTCTCTGGTGCAGCCCTTGTGGGGAGGATTTGGATGCTGCCGGCAGCCCGGAGCCTTTCTCCCCATTTTCTCCCCGTCAGGAGGTTAATGACTGCCTGACCACGGCAATGTGCCGGGCCAGGGGACTGACAGGCAGAGCAATGAGGAAATCGTGACTTAAGCTAAGGAGAATTCAATGTGAATGGAGGTTTTATTATTTCCCAAAGTACAGCTGGACTCGGGGTTTTTAGTTCGCTTTTCCTGAGTTTGTCAGATGCCCAGAAACTCCCCCAAGCCTTCAACATCACAAGGCTCTCCCGAATGCAGTGTTTGGTCTGCATGTACACGAGATGTGTGGCAAATATTTTATTTCAGATGCTGGCATATTTGCACTGGCACTGACTGCATTCCGTGTGAGTGATGAAAGGCCCTGTATAAATACGGTGTTTCCATTGGTATTGATTGCATTATGATTGCAATTACACTCGCAATGGAGCTGACTGCATTATGTGTGTTATTAGATTGGCACTCATCATTAGTGCCTGCCTGTGACCACTTTCTTTTTTCCTCGAGTCGCGTGCGGAGCAGGAATGGAGCTGCCGGAGGCAGAGGCGAGGCTGGGGTTGGGATGTTGTGTTTTCCTGCAGCACCGACCCGCCCAGGGCGATGCCTGCCTGGTTCTGGACCTGAGCAGGTCTTCCCCCTTGTGCAGGWGAGTGGCTGATGCTCTCCTGGTTGTCACTGCTCGGCGCCTTCAGCTGGATGTCTCCTCATACAGCTGGATGTCCCCTCCCCTCCTGGCAGCTCCTGCTGCTGCCACACTCCCTYCTGGTGTGTTGAGATCCCTAAAATTCCAAGATGCCATTTAAAATTCCTTCTTGCTCTCAGTTCAGACCTCCTCATTACAGAACCAAATTTCCTTGGATATGCTGTGTAGTAAAATGTCTCTCCTTCTTTGATTCAGCCTCTGTCTTTTCTGTTTTGTTTTGGTTTGTGAGACGAGGTGCTGCGGGCTCAGAGGCGGTTTTGATATTTTCCAAGTCAATATCTCTTCCTGCTAGGAACAAGATGTAATCTGTGTGTGTGTGCCTTCACAGGCTCTCGCAGAGCAGCATCAGGCGCCTGGAACAGGAAGAAAGGGATGTGCATTCCCCAAATGCAGCAGGGARCTCTGACACTGCCTTGCACTGGCCYCTGAAGCTGGTGAGAGGATTGCCCTTTGCTCCCCTGCCCTGGAAATGTCATCCCGGATGGAGAGGGARTTCTGTGCCTGCTCCTCGCCCGAGGCTGAGGCAGCTCCGTGGCAAATTGATGAGGAGCAGATGCTTTGAGCTCGGGAAGGGTTCTCCCTGCCTGGGCAGGTGTTAATGGGAAAGGTTACAGGTATGATGGSGAGTGAGGAGTGCAGCGAGAAGGGGCAGATGGATAAGGCAGGAGGTAGGAGGGATGGGAGAAGGTGAGAGGAGCAGGATGTCTGTGGAAGGCTTTCTTCATCTGCTCACTTAATTAGAGAGGAGACCCCAACCTGGCCACCCCGGGGCCTTTGAGGAGTGGTGGGGGTTTGCTCTGGGCTCTGCCTCTGCCCTCAGCCACGGCCCCGAGGAATCTGCCTAACACTTGAAGAAAGCCAAAATAATTTTTAAAAATCCATGAAGGGGTGAAAATGGGGAGGGGGAAGTAGGGATGGGGAAGGGACACAAAATACACTCCCTCTCTGACAATCCACATGAGTTTGAAGTCAAAACATTCTGTGCATGTCTGTTTTTGCCTTCCCTCACCACCTGGTAGCTATTATCAGATGACAATTTATTCCAGGCATCCTCTTGGGAAGAGATTTCACAAGCATCAAGATTTTAAATCCAGAAAGGCCCACGATGAGCATGGTGTGTGCCTGAGCCAGAGCRTTTGGCTCCCCTTCCCAGCCTGGGCTGTGCCCCTTGCTGTGGCTTTGTGTCTGTCCCCCTGGCAAAACCTCTGGATTTGGCTCTGAAGTTTGAAATCCAGGAGCCTCCACTGGCCCTTGAACCATCTCTCCAGGAAGAATCTCCAGCCACAGCTGGGAGAGGGAAGGACTCTTGCAGTTTGGCTGGGAGAAGGTGGGAGAGTTGTGCCTGGGCTCTGGGATGCRCTGAAAAGGGATTTTTATTTTGTGCAGCCTCTGGAGGTTTGCAGTGCAGATGGAGATGGCTGCTGCAGAGGGGCAGGTAGCTCGAAGGAGCACCTGTGTTTCCCCGGAAGAAGCAGATTCCCTCAGCAACCTCCACCGTGGTTGTCTCTGATTCAGGAGTTTATCATCAGGATAAATTGGTGCATCAGGCAGCGCCTTTTGTCTTAGCTTTTCCTTTGCCTTGGAGGCTTATTAGTCAAATTGGTAACTATTAAAATATTACTTTACTGCTAATGACTTAGTAATAGGATGCACTGGGATGTTGCAACTGCAAAACCCGCTGTGTTTTATCAGAGAGGACGACTTTTCCCTGTGTATCACGGCTTCCTGAGCCTTATGTCATTAGAGAGTTCTTCCCYTGGGGTAAAATCCCATCCCACCTCCTCTTGCAGTCACCCTCTGGACACTCTGCTTCCCACATTCCCCATAAGTGCCTTTCTGGTGCTGAGCCAGGCGTGACACACAGGGCTGTGAGCACCTCGGTGCCTTGCCGACGGTGAAAATAGACTTGTCATGTTTGGTTTGGTTTGGTTTCCAGCAGATGTATTCACAAATAACTTCATTTGATGGCAATGATGGGGAAAGAAAAGAAAATCATCCCCATGATTTTCTGAATGTTATCCAATGATCTATAGAGCTAGGCAGAAATTTAAAAAATAAAAAGGGAAAGAGAAAGGAGGAATTGTGAAGAGTTTGACAAGTATGTCAGTGTTTCTTGAACACATTACAGCACATAATTCAGTTGGCTGGAGTTTCTGGTGTGCCTCAGTGCTGGCTCCTGAGTGCTGAGCTGGGCTATGCAGCCTGTGTTCCCCACACATGACGGACACAGCACACAAGAAAATGCAGGAAAAATCAGGGAGCCTTTGATACCACTCCTAGGGCTTGAGTGATRCCATTTCAGGAGGGAGGGATGTGATCAGATCAGTTTGGTTCTGATGCCAGAGCTGCAAACCCCGCGGTTTGCAGGGCTCAGCGTGGTGGGATCTGCAAAATCCAGGGCGTGTTGGTCTGGATTTGCTTCTGGGCTGCTCCCACTGTAAACCCAAAGTTCCCAAGTGCCCTGAACACAGCAGGAGGAGCTGGGCAGGTGGGATGCAGGGGAAGTCTCAGCAAGCATCCCACGGCCCCGGCGCCCGGGATGTGCTGGAGATCCTTTCCCTGCACTGCAGCTGCATTAGAAACCTGCTCAGGTGCCACTGGCCGCAGGCAGCCTCGAGTGTGCAGATCCARGATTCTGGGAGGAGCTGGGTCAAACATTCCGTGCCTGCGGTGTCCCAYTGGAGCGGTGCTGGTGGTGGTTTGTGTCTCATAAAAGCAGAAGTGCTGGGTCACTTCCTGTTCAGTGTCTCCATCCCACTGGATTTCAGTTTGCTGTTGTTTAAAAGGTGGATTTGTTTTGCTGGCAGGTGGTGGGTGAGGGAGCYGTGCCCAAGCACGGGGGCTGTGTCACTGTGATGCTGGATTAGGCAGCACAAAGCAAGGAGGGGGAAAATACAAGTAAATAATAATAATACAAGCAGAATAAAAAATAATGCCATAAGAAGATTTAATGCAAATTCCCTTCCCATCCTGACTGTGTGGTGACCAACTCCTGTCACACGGGGTTTGGTCACCAGGACTGGGCTCTGAGATGGGACAAGGGACCTGGAGCTGGATTGTTTGACCACTCCAAAGAATCTGATGCCCCATCTGAGGGCTCGTCTCCAGGTGCCTGGAGGCACAGTGTGAGGCTTTGTCTCTTGTTTAGAGAGCCTTGGCTTTTATAAGTTCAAAAATGAGATGGCAAATTGAATTTATTCATGAGCATGGAGGCTCTCTGGGGTTTCCTCTTTAATTCAGTAGACTTGCTTTAAGGGACTCTGTTTTAGCAGAGGAAGGATGGAATTGGTGCTTTCATCTTTCCAGCTTCCCTTACTGGSTTTCCCCCCTTGCTCCTGACCCCTGTGGAGTCTGTCCCGGAGCAGAGCTGTCCCTTTTTGTGGTTCCCATCCCTGTGTGTGTGGTGCTGTGCTGGGTTTTGGGGCAAAGCTCGTGCCACGTGCTGTGGGTGCCATCCCAGCTACAGGCTAACGGGTGCCATAYGGAATGAGCCGCGAGCCTGGCTCTGGCTCCCACCCCCCCTGCTCCCAGGGAGCCCCGAGGGATTTCCAAGCAGTGACAGGAACAGGCACAGACACAGGGACCTGTTAGTTGCTCTTTCATGGTTCAGCAGGCTCCGTTTCCAGCTGGGGCTCTCCGGGGAGTTCCCGTGAGCTGCAATAGGTACCTTGGGCAGGGAAAATGAGGGTTTTTGTGGGATGCCCAAATATCCCCTCCCTGGGATTGTGGGAGATGCCCATTTCTCACCCTTTTTCATTGGCATTGCTGCTAAAACTGAAGGTGGGTGAAGCAAAGGAGGGGAGATGAGGCTGCTTCAGCCTGTGAACACGGCTTGGGGTGGTGGTGGTGGTGGGTTTGCCTCTTCTTTAACCCAACGAAGCACCACGGGCTGATAAGCTCAGAGGGCTGCGCAGCAGCGCTCGTAAAAACCATGGAAATCGGGTGAATTTTGCCGTGGTTTAAGTTCGTTACGAGCTGAATGTCAGCCTGGGTTTGTCGTCCCTCTGGGAGCGTCGGGAGCGGCAGACGGGAAGGTGCGGCACTAAAATTCATCGCCTGCTGAGCTCGCTGCCGGCGCGTGTGCGCACACCTCRCGCTCCCAGCAAATCTCTGGGGCTGTAAAATCCCCTGGAAGGAGGTGATAAACCCCCCGAGGCTCCCGGCAGAGCCGCAGCTCCGCAGCTGCTCCGGGGGTAATGGCACTTCCTGACGCACRGCGAGATCTTTACTGGGAAGGTGCCATTGAAGGACAAAGTCTGGTGATGTTTGGATCTTAATGTTTTACAGCTCCCCTGCCTTCGAACAATGCCTAAAAATACTAGTGTATGCAAATTATAAACTAATTTAGATGATGGAGCATGGGAATATTGCTCATACTCCCCAAGCATGGCATTTCCAATCATATCTTCGTTTCATTTTTAAGCAAAGAAATCATAATCTTGACATGTTTATCATTCAGTGCCTGCACCAATTATCTCTTTGGGTTCGTTCTATAGTTCATAGAACTGATAGATTATGATCATGTTGTTAGGAGAATTGTGCAGTCATTATTCCTCCAGCTGGAGGAGAAGTTGAAAAACAATTATAAAGAATGATTCTCCTTTGGATTGCTTTTGGAGTTCATGGAATAGGCAAGTTCCTATTAGCAGGGGCCAGGAGCTGCAAGGCTCCTGCCACTGGTGGGTTTGAACTCTCGTGATCCAAACCCGATGACTTGTGACGCTCATTTTCTCCAGCCAGCTCCGGTTGTAGTTATTATTTTTTTATGGGTTGATATCAGAGAGATGAATGCTGTTGGCTGCACGAGGGCTGAAACTCTGAATGATAATTTCCAGTTTAATTACAGCGCAGGGTGCTGGGGACGCACCAGTGGATACCTTTTGGGTTAGAAATTGAGACTCGAGGCTTTGCATCCAAATAACCCAACGCTGGCATCCATGTGGAATTTTGACTTGCAACCAGATGAAGTGTGGWTCCCTCGAATTCAGCATTGTTTCCTTTCAAGGTCCTTAATGAGACTCATGGGATTGTGACCCTCCCAAAGAAAATATTTGCAGGCAGTGCTGCTAAAGGAGTCCTCTGGGAATCTGGGAGTTGAAGGCAGCCCACTCCTGGGGGAGAGCTTTTCTTTGATCCCCAGAAGGAGCTCTCTAATCTCTTCCATAAACACACTTGGGCAGCTGGAGGGTGATTTGGCAGCCTTGCTTCTGTGATTGATCGTCCCCAGAGGACCAGGCTGCCTCCCCACTCCTCCCTTGCCCCAGTTCTCCATGCACACTATTGAATTTTCAAGTTACTTGACCAGAAGGCAGCAGAACCAGAAAAACAAATGTCTCGTCAAGACATCATTCCCATGCAAGGATTTTGCCTTCTTGTTTCTCCAGGCCTTTTCTCTCCCTCCTCACGTCCCAGCTGGTGTTCAGGACAGGAGCAAAGAGCCATCCCCAGTACCTTGGATGCATCCCTGCTTATCCAATTTGGGACTGGATGAAACCCCCCGTCCCCCAGGCCTGTTTGTCTTGCCTTCTCAAAGTGGTCAATATCGACTGCTTGAGCAGAACTATTTATTTAAGAATGAACCTTGTCAATATTTATGTAGCCTGTAGCTGGCTGAGTGTTCCAGAGCAGCGTGGGGAGTGAYGGATGAGCAGAAGGAACTCTCCAGCTGGGAAGTGTTTTGTACTGGGGAAGGAGGGAGCAGCATTTGAGSGAGTCTGGTGATTTTGCAGTGTCTTGGAGTGGCAATTTCCTCCCTGTGCTGGTCACACTTCCCTCCTCCTGCTTTGAACTTCTCCCTTTTCCCTATCCATCCCCACTCAGATTTTCCTTTGGGGAAGGGAGAGGGCCATGGCTAGGAAATAACAYGAGACCCTCAGTTCCTTTTGGGAACAGAGCTTGTTTCTGCTGTTAATTACCTGTTTAAATTATGTGGCCCACAACAGAGAACTCTCAGTTAGGTTATTCAGGTGCTGCACACGCAGGGAAAAAGGATGAATATCCCTAATCTAAACTCATATTTTAATATGGAACCTGTTTTTATAAGCTTGTGCTGGGTAGTGGTGCCAAGAGTCCTTAAACTTTAGAGGAAAGATGGAGAAACCAGCATTATTATTTATTATTTTCCAACACCTCCCACCCCGAGCTCCCAGAGTTAACAGGCTCCCTGTAGCTCTCCACCGGCTGGTAGTTGGTAGATGGATAAACACATTTTATTTCTTTATAAAGGGGAAAGGTTGTTTACAAGTTTTCAACCAGAATGGAAATGTTGTTTTCTGTCAGAAGCATTTCATGAACAATAACGAAATAATGTTTAAAAAGCCTTTGAAGTGTCCCTTTCAAACGAAAGACTGAAGTGCTGGGGGGAATATTAAATGCCACAAACACAAGGTATTAACGCTTATTAATGAACTAAGAGGAGAATAAAATGCGGCTGAAAGCAGAAATTCACGCCTGACACCAAAACCTTTGTGAAGGCAGTGCCAGATCTCCACAGGAGACGGTCATATCTTTATTTCAAAACAAATAAAGCCACAAAATGTGCCTTTGGGGGAAAATAAGCTGTGGGGCTTCCAGATCTAAGTTGATGGTGGTCAGGGGAAACTCTTTCTGGGTAGGAAACACCCAAGGAGTTTGCTCTGAGGTGTCTTGCATCTTCCTCTGAGGTTGTCCTAAGCAATGTGACATGGATGTGTTTAAGTGCTGCTAATTCTGCCTGACATTGCTTTTCTTAAAGGCTGTTTGACTTTTTTAATATTGGACATTAGCAGGGGTAATATTTTTGGTGAATTCTCCTTTTCCTTYTAATTATTGTAGCAAGGATACAAAAAGCTTTTAAAAGCAGGTCCTCTGATGAATCAGAGCAAGAGTTGCTTGTCTTGAAGAGCAGGTCCAAGGAGAACGCAGGACATATTTCCAATTACTTCATGGCCAAACCCATTACAAAATAAAAATATTTCCAAGTGCCAGAGGAGGGAGCCAGCAAAACACAGGAAATCAGAACATTTCTGCCTTTTTAATGTCTCTTTTCCTAATGAAATCAGAAAAAACTGAGCTGAGCAGCACCAAACTTTGCTGTCACTTGAGGAAGAGTTGATAAAAGTGGTGTCAGTGTGTGACTGACGAGTTGGGAGCMCTCACTTTAAAAATCAACAGTTTGCGATTCTGAGAGGACAGGGCTTTCTCCTTTCTGCTCTGCCCACCTGCTTCGGTTTATTTTTTGCCATAACCTCAGGGGTTATTTTTGGTCTTTCCTCTGCTCTTACAGCACAGAGTTATCCATGAGGATAACTTGGGAATTTGTGCTTGTCGGGGCCTGTCACTGCTCTCCCTATAAAGCAGAGATGGTTTTTGCTGATGGACTCTGGAATGGGCCAAGGTGCACAATAATTCATGGCATCACAGAATGGTTTGGGTTGGAAGGGATCCTAAAGCTCATCTCGCTCCAACCCCTGCCATGAGCAGGGACATCTTCCCCTAGCCCAGGTTGCTCCAAATCCCATCCAACCTGGCTTTGGACACTTCCAGGGATGGGGCAGCCACACGCTCCCTGGAAAAAGGAATAATGGATGGGATAGTCCTGGCATGGATGTGGGACATGGAGCTGCCCTCCTGCAGCATCCCTTCCCGGGAGGACGTTGGGTTTGCACGGYGAGATGAGCTGGAGTGCAGCTCTTCACTTCCATGGGGAATGGAGGGACCATGGAGCCGCCTGGAAAAGCTGGGGGAGGCAGGGAAAAGGACATCTGCGAGATGCCGGAGGCGTCTCCCCGCAGCGCTGCTGTGGGAGGCAGGGATGGAGCGGGAGGGATGGAGGGAGCTGCGCTCTGCCCTGGGCAACGCGGGCGGCGGGGCTGACCCCAAACATCCCCGCGCAGCCCCAAAACTCCTCTCCGGGGTCTGGGATAGGCTGGAGCTGCAATTGCCACTCGTTTTTGGGCCTTGCCTTTCGGTTTGCTTGCGCTCCGTGGCTCCACAAATTCCCATTCCCCATCGCCTTGCAAAATGCCTGCGCCGCATATGAAATGGAGGAGATAAAATTACAGGATCTGAGAATTGGCCGGGCTCTGTGCAATATATAACATACCAGATGGTCCTACATGATGCCTCTGAAATATCTGTGCAATAGCATTTTAAGAAACTGATATAACTGATCAGGCAGCATATGGAAAATACTTTCTGTGCTGCGTGAGGGTGCAGTGCCCCCTCTCCCGGCACCTGCTCTGCCTCCCCAAATTAGGGGTGCCACGCAACAATGAGCATCTCCCGTCTTTAACTGGGAGATGTTCCCATCACACATCTGGGATGGGGCCCTGCAGCTGGGAGAGCACCATTCCAGCATGGTTTTTTTTTAAAAAAAAGGAAATAAAGTTGTTTTCATCTCAGGTCAGAGTGAGAACATGGTGGTTTGGTGGCTTCTTCGCAACAGCAACCACCAGGATGTCCTTTTCCTGGGAGCATCCCAAGGATGGGGCTGTTTGCACAGCGTGTGACCACCCAGCCTCCCTTCTGCTGCTCTGTTGTAAATGGGGTTTTGGTCACATATTTCCCACCTCCCAGTGCCTTAAGTGAGAGYAGTGGGTTTGTGGGAGCAGACAGACCCCCAGAACGCTCCTGGTGGAAGGGAAGGAGCACCTCCCTCATTCCCTGGGCTGCAGCACAAGYGCTGGGTCTCCAGCTGGATTTTCTGCCACCGCCCTCAGTCCTTTGAGCCCTTCCAGTCCATCCAATTCCCGATGCACGTCCTGTGCTCCTCTTGCCCGTGGTGTCCCTGGGCTGCCTCTCGCCTTGTGCACATCTAAAGCCTCTCCTGCCTGTTTGCTGTTCCCTGCTCCTCTTGCTAGCCTGCTGCCCGTCTTCCTGGCCTCACACGTGGGCTGACCTCTSTGTCAAACAGAGAGGACAATATTTCCTCTCCACAAGGCTCAGCTCATATTCTTTAAGGTGCTTCGGGGTCACGGGATGAAAGGCTCCTTGCTGCTTCTGCAACGAGTCCAAGTTGAGCTAAGAATAGATCTATAAACATGACAGTAGGGAAGGTTTCCTCGGGGAATCTCTCGGRACTCTCAGAATATGTCATTGCTGGAGTCATTGTCACAGGAGATGTGGACCCTGCCGAGCCCTCAGTCTGGGGGGTGTCTGCCTTTGCCATGTGGGGGACGGCTCTGGGCAAATCCTCTCCCAGCTTGCAGGTTGCTTTTGGTCCCAAGGGGAAGCGTTGAGGTTGGACACCCCAAAGCTGAGGCAGGAGAGGGAATGCTGCATTCCGTGACGGGTGATGCTGCAGGAAGCAGCTGGTTGGCCCTCGTTGGGATAGGGAGTGGTGAAAACAATTTTCCTCCCAAACCTGTCTCCCTGGGTGTCTCGGGAGAGGAGTGAGGGCTGGGATGAGCTGCAGGGCCGGGTTTTTCACYGGCACGTGAGATGCTCTGGCAGGAGGCTCCGCGCTCGGCTGCTACCCACGCTCGTGCAGAGAGGTATTTAGAGCTGTCAGTCTGGCGTGCTGTCTGTCTGTCCACCCACCCAGGCATCTATAAAAATCCAGGCTGGATTAAATGTCTGTGAGAGCCCTGCTGCTGAGACCAGGGCTCCTGGTGCAGATCCTTGTCCTGGAACCCCACGTCCAGGCAGAGAGAGTTGGGATCGGAGTCTGAAACGTGCAGCTTGGTCCCTGTTTCTGGAGTAATCTACATAAAAGCCGAGAGTGGGAATCTTGCAGAAAGCAGACTCCCCTCCTTTGTCTTTCCCAGCTTTGTCCTCTCTGTTATCTTGACGGCTTCTGCTTGGCTGCCTTGTTGCTCTTTAATCTGGAGCCCTCTGTTCTTACCTGAGCTACAGAGGCTCGACGAGGAAAGCCACTGAACTCAGAGAAAAATGAAAAGGAGCAAAGCTTAAAAAAATGTTTTCTTTCTCTCTCATTCTTAAAAAAAAAAAAAAAGAAGCAGAGCAAACCCAACCCCCAGAAGCGCAGAGCCAGTGAGCGATGCCTGGATTCAGCCTTGAACCGTCTCCTGCTTCTGGATCAGGGATGCATCATTTCTGCCCTGTTTTCTTTTCCTTCCCCCCGCTCTTYCCCTGACGCTCAGTCATTTTGATCAAAGCCAGGCAAATGAAAAAAACACTCTTTGCTTTCAACCCATTGGTTGGGAGAAGGGAATCCTGCCCCGGTCCTGGTGAGAGCTGATGGGATGGGGAGCCCGGAGCAGTGGGATGTGAGGAGATGKGGGGTGGCACAAAAGAAAATTGATGTCTGCATGGAGATAATGTTTTGTACACGACAACAATGGATAATTACTATTATCAAAGATTTGTGTGAGGGTATCTTGTGTTTCATCGCTCCTGGCGCTGGCCCATCCTCCTGACRGCTGAGGAGGGGAGTGAATTCCCTCGCTGTCTTTTCCCACCATCCTCCTTCCTATGAGGATTTCTCCCAGGAGATGGTGTGCTCTGGAGGGTGTTTTGTGGAGCGGCTGGGAGCACATGGGGGTGTGCAGGCACCGGGCTCTTCTCAGGAGTGCCCAGAGAGGGCAAGAGGCAATGGGCGCAATCAAAGTACAAGAAATTCTCTGTAAATGTAAGAAAAGCTGTTTTAGGGAAGGGGTGCTCAAGCMCTGGAATAGGTTTCCCAGGGACGTTGTGGGGTCCTGACCTCATGGTGCTGCCCCATTTTCCACTGCTCACAGCATAGCTTTGGAGGTGCCYCATCCAGCGTGCGGTGGGAAATGATTCTTGACAGGAATTAGGACCCTGTCCATCTGGCCCTGTTCTGCCATCTCACAAGAGGAGATAAGTGCACTTAACAACACACCAGCTCTTGTTCAGGCCCCTTCTTCCCAAGCCAGAATCAATAGCAGGTCTCTACAGCTTTTAGAGACTTAGATCCCATCTTTTCATCTCTCTCTCGCTCATTTTTCCCGAGCAGCATGCGCAGGATTTTTCCCTTTTTTTCCGCGCTGCGGAAATTTTCCCGCTCTACCTTTCATGCGGCCCCGCGCGGCGCCGGCCCAGCCAGGGCTGCAGCTTGCGCACCAGATAAGGAACCACACCGCGCCTGGGCTCCCCGATCCCCACCTCCACCTCGCTCCCGCTTCGGATCTCTCCCGCAGCCGCCTTTATCTTCAAAGTGCTGTGCAAACTCTAATTAATCCCCCTGGCACCCCGCTGGGGGAGGTGATGCGGAGCTGTTGCCCCCCCCGCCACTCGTGCCAGCACCCTCATTTCCCTCCCTGGGTTTCTCCCCTGCTTGCTGGGTTTGCTTGCCCGAGTTTTGAGGAGCGGGATGCTCTCCCCARGGAAAGGGTGGCAGGACGGGTGGTGTCTGTGTCACCATGGCTGGGGACCTGCGTGGAAGGAGCCTGACTGACGGCAGTGCGCACCTCAGGACCTTCAAGTGCTGCGTCTCCTCCTGAGCATCATTCCCCTTGGCTTTTCCTGCTAATTTACTTGCCTTGTCAGGCTTAATTGTTTCCAGTTTGCCTTCCCCACGGAGCTGGGTGGATGCTGCTGGCCCAGCCGGGGGGTAACTCGCCGTGTTTGCCCTTGGCAAGGGCTGTGGGGATGAAGAAGCTTCTGGGGAGGATGATCAGGTGGGTCCTTGTGCTCTCCGTGCAGAGCTTGGGGTGGCTGGTGATTCATTCATGGAATCACGGCATGGTTTGGGTTGGTACCATCTCATTCCAACTCCCTGCTGTAGGACACCTTCCACTAGACCAGGTTGCTCCAAGCCCCATCCAGCTTGTTTATTCCTGCAGGAGCTCTGAGTTCAGAGAGTCTTTTTTTTAAAAAAAAAAAAAAAAAAGAAAGAAAAAAGCGAGGTTTTTTTTCCTCTCCTTGCACGAAATGCAAATCAATAGCTGTTGTATTCACATTCTAACAAGATGTCAAGGAGAAAAGGGTAGCCTTTCATTCAGCAGAGCACACACACCCCACCCCCCGAGGGAGGGGACAGGAAGGAGGGAGGGGGGGCGGGAGGAGGTTGCGGGGGCTGCCTGGGGCGGGCACTGCGGAGAGGGCACGGGGGTGAAACCCACAGGCACGGCGGGTTTGGGAGGATTTCTGTTTCCCTGAAGCCTTCTGCTCCCCTTCCTGCCCACCCCAGCCTTCCTGCTCCACATCCTGCCCACCCCAGCATCCCTTCCATCCCAATCCTTCTGCTCCTTTTCCTGCCCACCCCAGCCCTCTTGCTCCCATTCCTGCCCACCCCAGTCCTCCTGCTCCCCTTCCTGCCCACCCCAGCCTTCCTGCTCCACATCCTGCCCACCCCAGCATCCCTTCCATCCCAATCCTTCTGCTCCTTTTCCTGCCCACCCCAGCCCTCTTGCTCCCATTCCTGCCCACCCCAGTCCTCCTGCTCCCCTTCCTGCCCACCCCAGCACTCCCACTGTGCTCCCCCACAGCTCCCAGTGTGAGCAGACACCCATCTGGGACTGGTCCGAGTGGGATGGTCCATGCAGACRTGTGCACAGCTTGTGGGATGCTGGGGTTGGGAAGGAGAATGGAGGTGGCCAGGGCAAGGATGGTCCTCGGGACCTGGAGGAGCAGGGAGACAGTGCTCTGTGCTCATGTGGTGATGCTGGACTCTGAACAGGGATCGCCTTTGGCAGCTGGGATGAGCCCACTGGAGGCTGCTGTGGTGGCTGGGACATGGGGATGCATGGCTGGACATCCTGATGGGAGCAGGGATGCTCCTCATTCTGCTCTCCTGCTTCTGGGCTGCTCTGCCCCCTCTCCCCAGCTGTGCAAGGAGAGGGTGAGGAAACCTCTGCTGCACTGAAAACGTGTTATTTCCCCCAGAGACTACTCTGGTCCCAGATGTGAATATGCATTGAGACAGCTGGGGAAAAAAACCTCTGGAAATACACATGAAAATCATGTCTAAATGTGCCCAGCGGACCAGAATGTCTCCTCTCCGATCGGGGGCTGCCTGTCAAATTTAAATATGCATTTTAGATTCTCTGCTTGATATCGCAAAGCAAACAACCCCAAATATCCCGGAAAAGCTCCACCAGCTAAATACATATTTATACACCTTTTTATTATGTGTCTTGGAAATCAAACAAATGAAACAGGCCAGTGCCTGGTCGGTCCTGCAGAGCTGGTGAGCAGTGATGGATTTGTTTGGCTGATCAAAGCACATTTGTTCCCATTTTGCAGCTGGGAAGGTAAAGGCAGTGACGCACCAAAGGTCTGCGCCGAGGTCACCCTCGGAGCTGTGTTTGGCACTTCGGGTGCCAGCCTAATTGGCCAAAATATATGCAAAGGGAGCAGCTAAGTGTGTGCTGGGTTTGGATAATAATCATTGCCAGGTGGAAAAAAAAAAAAAAGAAAAAGCAAATGGGAGAAGTGTGGTGGGAGAAAAAAAAAAAAAGTAAGGATGTGTTGTTTTGAAACTTACCCAAATATAGCTTTTCAACTCAGGTTTTGAAAGCAGAGCAACATGTTTGTTCTGAGTCCATCAAACATTTCTGTTAATTAGAAATGATTTCTTTGTTCGTTTCCTTTAGTTCCTCCAGATAACTTTATTTCCTTTTGCCTTGGGCGGATTCAGAGCTCGCCGTGTGGGTTTGGAGGATGAGCTGCAGCCACAGGGTTCAGCTGAGCCCCAAAGCTGCTCAGTCCCCCTGGGGACAGATGTCCCTGTCCTGGGCTGGCCGGGAAGGATGCAGCCACATGCCTGGCAGCCCTGGGAAATCCCAAATGCCTCTTTGCAGCTGTTTTCCCAAAATACTTGTGAAGCAAAGGATAAATTTGCTTGGTGTCGGCTGTTGGGGTGTCAGTTAGAGGGAAATTCAGGACAGAAATATCCCTGTCCTCATCCCAAGCTGAGGCAGACACTCTGCTCCTTGGTTTTGGCTCAGTGTGATGATTTGAAGGAACTAAACCCTTGGCCATGTATTCTTTGCCTGTTCCTAAGGATGCAGGAGATGGGGTGCCTTCAGCAGATTATGTAGGAATATGGTTGAGTAAAAAGCTTTTAAAAACTTGTGGTTTATTCATGCAGAGTAGAAAATTAAGAAAGATTAATGGTTAAAAGCCGGAGAAAGTTTGTTCTGGTGGGTTGTGCTGGGCACCCATCCCTCTCCAGGTGAGGATGCCCCTTCCAGATGGTACCCCTTCCACGATGGATATGGCTTTGTGCACCAAACCCACTATTCCTGCTCCTCCTGGTGCTGCTTTCTATGGAAAAAATGCCACATAAGAGGGATGTGCATGGAGGGGATGTGGTGGTATCGAGTTGTACCAAGTGGGTGAGAGAAACGGAGAAAAAAGACAGGAAGGGAGGGAATGATCAGGGATTTGTGGCTGGAYTTGGGTGCCAGGAGCTGAAGGACTCTGGCCCCAGCTCTGTAGCAGGCTGTGGGAATGAACGTTTGCAGACAGGTGATTGGGGATCCATCATCCTTCCAGGGTTCCTGTATTCCCAATACACAGCATCTCTTATCCAGGCGCTCCCTGAGATGATGGCTTAATGCAAAAAGGAGTCTCGAGGGAAAAGAATCCGGGAAACTGGTGTGTCCTGGGCATCCAGGGATGGTGAGAGCAAGCCCAGGTAGATGAGCACAGAGACTGAGGTGAGGAGCAGGTGAAACCCTGGCATGTGGGATGTGGGACGTGGAGGAGTTTGTGGCCACTGGTGCCAGAAAGCTGTGGCGGGTTAGCTGGAAATCCAAAGTATTGGGCTGAAAGTTCTCTTGGGCTGGCTTGGAACTCAAATAAAGACCTTTAGCCCTGATTTAGTGGGAAAAGAGATTGTTTTGGGCAAAACTGAAGGTTTTAATTTGTCTCTAAGCATTAAAAAAATGCTTATAGTCTGTTTTTAAAAAAGCTGGGATGTGAAATAGGAAACCAAGCTGGAATGCAAGGAATGCGAAATAAGAAACATCTTTTTGTTTAGAAAATGACAAAAATAAGTACTATTTCTTTTGGAAACTCACCTTTGGAACCCTTTTTTTTGGCARTGCAGCAAACTGAAGCACTAACTGTCAAATGCCTTGAGCACAAGGGTGACTGTGTGAGGGGGGACATGGCAGGGGCAGCTGTCCAAGCCCTGTGCTAGGGATGCTCAGGGCTCAGCAGAGGTGTGGGAACGTGCCAAGGGGGGGTCTGGGGGAAAGGACGGAAATTGTGACAGCCTGGAATTAAAGGAGAGMCTGAGGAAAACTCCTTGGCTTCAATGGGAACAGGATAGTATCAGATGGGGGTCTGCAGGAGCAGGTACCCTGAGCTCAGCGTCTTTTTGGAGCTCTTTGAGCTGCTGAAGGGAATAAACATGTCTCCAGTTGGGATGCACAGGGAAGATTGCTGCTTGGTTTCAGAGATTTTGTGTGAAAAACACCCACTCATGCTAAAAAGCTTGGATTGCTCCCTGGTTTGCCTCAGCAGCAGGCAGAGCTGCTGGTGCCTTCCGTGCGAGGGGAGCGGAGGGCAGGGTGAGCTAAAGGGCTGAAGCCCGGGGCTGCCCCAGCAGCCGGCTCCAGGCTGGGGACAAAAAAAATTCCCCTTTGCAGGCGGAGGAGTCGGTGCGACCGTGCCCGTGTCCGTGCGGGGCTGCTCCCTGCATCCCAGGGCTGCTCCCTGCATCCCGGCTACCAGCTGGTGCTGGGAGGGACGCTCRGGGGGTCGATGCCTGCATTTAACTCCCTGGGTGCGGAGCAAAACCCGCAGAAGAGCAAGTGTGCGTGTGTCAGTCAGCATCCTGAGCCAATGGGTGCCCGGTAGGAGGTCTGAGCTCCCGGTGCACGCACGGAGCCTGGTGCTCCGTCTGCTTAGTTGTGTGCGTGTGTGCGTGCGTGTGCAAGGGGAAACCAGACACACTGACTGCCTGCTCCCGTCTCTCTCTCTCTCTCTCTGTAGCTCGCTAACTCCGTCTCCCTCCCTCTGCAAACATTGGATTTAAACCTGCTCAGAATTCAGCGCAGACGGAAAGCAGCGGCGGCAGCAGCAAGCAGCAAGCAAAGCAGCCGCTCGCCTCCCGCGGCTCCAAGATGTACCATCCCGCCTGCTGGATCGTCTTCACGGCCACCACTGCCCTGCTCTTCATCCCAGGTAGCGCAGGCAGCTTTTTCCCGGGCGGGTGGGAGGGCAGGGGCTGGCAGGGTGGGAGAGCCGCGCGGTGGCTGCGCGGGGGGACCCGGACCCCGCGCACATTGCGCACGAACGCGCACATGCGGGCAGGCGGCGAGTTGCTCTGCAGCAGGGGATTGCCCGGGGCTCCCGGGGAGGGGGWTCCGACAGCCGTGCTGGACCCCCGGCTGGGCTCCGAGCCGCCGGTCCCCGATCGGTGCCGGCAGCCGCAGTGGGGGCTGGCCGGGATGGCACAGCCGCCTCCGAGCTGGGCAGGGTCTCGGAGCAACCTCTGCCTCGGAATGAYGGGCTCATGCAGTTTTTTCCCCTTCAGAGTTGGGCACCTGCTGTGCCCTCCCTCTTCGGAGAGCTGTCATGCTATTCCCTGCGCTCCCCTCATCCGTGCTTCCCTGATTCCTGCCAGGCAAACTCGGTGCTGCCCCTCGCTCCCTTTTACAAAGTGATTACGACCCCCCCCTGGATCCAGCCGCCCGGGGAGGCCCTGCCGGTGCCGCAACCTCCGTGAACCGAGCGGGTGGCTCCCGAAATGTGGGTTGGCCTCGTCCCCGGGGCTTGCCAGGGGGAGATGCTGGGTTTGGATCCAGCGCCGGCTCCGTGCTGATGCTCGCGGGGCAGCGAGCGCCGCATCCGCCGGGGGTGATGGGGGCGGACAGCAGAGCTCAGCGCCGGGGGGAGGAAGACACCGGCGCATTTTTGATGATGATGATGTGCACTTTTAGCAGCCGAAGAGATTGTCGTCCCTGTGCAAGCACATGAGGGGACTGGGTGTCGGGGCTCGGATCCGATCTTAACCCGACATGCGTTTTTCATGATTGTCAGGGAGAATTCTGTCGGGCTCGGGAGGGCAGAGAGAGGCACGGCCGTGATTTCAGCAGCTTCCCAGGGTTTGGTTACGGCGCTTTGCTGGGCAGGGTGGGGGTGTGTGGCAAGAGGACGAGGCTGGGCAGGGGAGAGGTTACTTGTGTCACAGCTGGCAAACAGCTCTTCCCGCAGCAGTGCTGAACACCAGGGTTCTCGGGCTAAAACTTGCTTGTGGAGGCTGATGCCATGGGACCATCCACATTCCAGGGCCCTGTGGCGCTGTCCCGGTGCAACCTGAGCAGATCAGCGGGTACAAGAGCCCCTGGAATGGGCCGGGTACCACTCCGTGGGATTGCAGCGGGATGGGATGTGTGCCGGCTGTGTGGTCAGCGCTGTCCCCTGGGCTGAGCTTTGGCTGCTTGGGGAGCAGTGGTGGAGAACCCCCGACAGCAGAGCCTCGAGCTCCTCAGCAACACCAGGGACCAAAATGGTGCATCTGTGGTTCTGCACGTGAGCACGAGGGGGACTGACTGACTTTGTGAATGTAAAGGAGTTTTTCTGAAAATAGACCTTGAGCATGACAGGGCAGGTGTGCCTAGTGTGGGGGCAGATGTGCCTGGTGTGGGGGCAGAGGTACCTGGTGAGGGTTCAGAGGTGCCTGGTGAGGGTTCAGAGGTGCCTGGTGTGGGGGCAGAGGTGCCTGATTTTGGGACAGAGGTGCCTGGTGTGGGGGCAGATGTGCCTCTCCAGCGCTGCGCTGAGTGGAGCGTTGGCTCTTTCACCCTCTTGCTGGCTGAGGTTCTCTGGGCTGGAATTGCGAAGAAATGGATGGAAGGCAGGAGTGCAGGCCAAATGGGAGGATGTGTGACACTTGATGGGCTGTCATCAAGATGTCCTTAAGCTGCAGGAACTGGCAGAGACCTGACAGGGCACATTTGCTGTTTGCCAGTGCCCTGCTGCAGTTTCCTCGGGACGTGGCTGGCTGGGCCAAGGCCAATCCAAGGCCCGGGCTGGCTCTGGTGTCTCTGTGTGCCTGGGAAAGAAAAGGCTCCTTGTTTTTAAGCCCCTGGAAACTTGGGAGAGGCTTCTTGATCCACGCTTATGCAGTTGTAGCTTTCCCTTCTTATTTCTGTTAAGCAGCAATATCTGCTTTGGCTTTGGATGTCCTCTGAGCTAAACCAGCCCAGGACTTTGCCTGGCTGGGCTCAGCCCTTAATCCATGAAGCCAAAACCTTCTGCCTGCATTAGAGGAAGGGAAATATTCCAGTGCACTGAGCTGCTTGGTGCTTTGCCTTCCTGCCCTGGATTTGAACATCTCCAATCCTTTTCAGTTGTGCCTGGCTTGCAGAGGTTGGATGTTTTCCCTCCCTGCCCAAGCTGTCCCAGCAGTGATTTCAGTCATGGTTTCACTGCCGTGGGCTGGAACACAAGTCATGTTGGCAAAGTCACGGATGGCAGAGGGGAGGTGAATGGTTCCTGCCGCCCCTTGGATGCTGCACCTTCACAAAGTGGTTTTTTTGGGCTGTTTATTATTTTCAGGCGTAATCCCAAGTGTTTTATGCAGGTGACGCTCCCCTGGGATATGCAGAGGCTGTTTCTGAAGTGCAAACTCTTTCCCTTTCCATTTTTATCCCAATCCTGCGGGAGTTTCTCACGGGGTGGTTAAAGTGAGAAGGGAACCTGCTTTTAGAAGGTGTAATTAGAGTGAAGGGAAACATCACAACTTGAAGGCTCCTGCAGAAAATAGCATCACAAAATTATTATTAGCTGTAATAGCTTATTTGCCAGTTTTTCCTCTTTCTCCTGCTCCCACCTCTGTCCTTCCCCCCTTCTCTTATTTTTGTTAGGAAAGATGCATTTTCCCCATCGGGTCTCGTGTCATCTCGTTACCAATTTACTCTCGTGGGATCTAAAGACACGAAAGGTTAATGCAATAATGAAACCCTGACCCCTCTGGTCATGGAGAGTGTCTTACTCTGCAGCTTTTTATTTCTTTGTAAGACAAGTTTCCATCTGAAATAATTTTGAAGGCTTAATGCTGTTGTCATCTGGTGCCTTGGGGGAGGAGGGTTCCCGGACATGGGTTGCTCTCTGAGGTGGGCTCGGATGGGAAGGATGCTGAGGATTTTTAATGAGCCCAGCACTGCAGGATAGGGAGGTGAGTGGGTAATTTAATTGTCAAGCTGTTGGCAAACGCTTTGAACTGCTGGGCATTGTGGGTGCTGCTGGTTTGAGAGGAAGGTGGGCTGCGATGCGCCAGAGAACGGATTTGGGGCAGGGGAGTGCCTGTTTGGCTGATGTGCAGTTACAGGGTGACATCATGGCTCTACAGGTGGCAAAAATCAATGCTCATCAGCCTCTTCAGACATTTATATCGCTGCCTTTGCAGGCTTGGGGAAATTACTTGTCACGGCAGTGGCTCCTCTCAGGGGTCAGAAATCTGGCAGTGCAGGGGGAGATGGACAATCCTGTTTTTCACTTCTCCTGGGTACTGGGATCAGGGTAAACCTTGCAGAGCTTGCAGAGTCCCCCAGTGCTCTGCCATCACACCCTGCACTGGCTTTTTGCATCCTGCCAGAGACTCTGGCTGTGCAACTCCTTCCTTACTGGAGCAGCCTGGCTTTGTAAAACCAGTCTAAATTTACAAAACAGGCATTGCAGGTGTTTAAAACACCTTCCCACTCCTTCCTAGTTGGGTCTCTGCTGCAGGAGCACACTTTTCCCACTGCCTGTGATGTGAGCATCACCTCCCTCCGGTGAGGGATACCAGGCTGGTGGAGGGCTGCTGATCCTTGCGACTAAGCCCAAGAATAAGTACCTGGAGCACATTAGTTCTGCTTTAGTGTCATTTCAATATGAGCAAGAGGGGGCTTAAAGGGATTTTCTGTGCTCTCCCAAAGGCTGGGGATAGGTGTGGATAAGGCACTGCAACCATCAGTCTTCCGTGAGTCTCAGATGCTGGGGAAGATGTCCCAGCAGGATGGGGTGTGAGCCCAAAAACCCTGCCTGAGGCTTGGACTGTAGTTTCCCTGTTGGAGGGTGATTTGTCCATCCGCTGGCTCCCAGGACAGGGAGAAGGCTGGTGTTGGCCTCTTAGAGGATGTTTTATTTCTGCTGTCATTCCCAAACGAGGGAGGGAGAAGAGGCACACGCAGCTCTTGCTCCGTGCAGATCCCTGCAGTGCAAGTTCCCAGAGCAATTTGCCCTGGGGGCTGTGGGTTTTGGGGCCGGCGGCTCCGGCAGCCGCCTTTCAGGATGCCCCAAAGCTCTGAACCCTGCGTTTCGTTTTCCAGCAGCTTCTCTTTGACAGCGTCTCCTTTGTGCATTCCGTGGCTGCAGACGGCCGGGTGGAGGAGCTTTTGCTGGTGCGAATCCCTGTGAAAAACTGAAAAAGGAGAAATGTTTCAAAGGCACCGATGGGAGCTGTGTGCCTTAACTGGCGCCTTTGAAAACCTTCTCCAAAGGCTTGAATATTTGGTTATGGCGAATTTCGAGCTGCATAAACAGCTGTGTTCGTATTTTACACTTGAATATGCAATTTGAAGTTTGTGCTTTGCTTGGTTAGAAACCAAAGTCGCTGAGTGAGGCTGTCGGGGTGCTGCGATGAACCCTGACACGTCGGGGGGGGACCAAGGTACCCAGGAGGATCCTTCTGCTGCAGTCAGGTGGGGATAGAGGAAAACTTGTTGCTTTTTATCTGTAATATCCTTCATGACCCTGAGGTCACCCTCAGATTTGCAGCCCTGTCCTTTCTGCTCCCCAGTTAGGCAAAACTGGACACTGGTCCTTGTCCCTTCTTGCCTTGTGAGCATCCCCTGAGATGCTCTCAGCTGCTGGCATGTGCAGGATGGGGGGTGATCTGAGCTGTCACACTTCTCCTTTTTGTTTAAACTTAAAAATAATAACAGCTTTGCTGCAAACCTCCTTGCCTCCCAGTCATCTTTCCCTAATGAAGGCACGGTACTTATAATTACCAATGCGGCAACAGCACATAACAGAGGTGGCTTTGACACTTGCTGCTCCGTGGGTGGGTTTTTCCAGGGAGCTCCTCTTCGTTTCATGCCTAGAGGAAAGAAACACTTTCCTGCCTGCTTCTCAAAAGCTCGGGGACTGTGTTGTCACCCTCTAAGCGTGACCAAGGCAAGGTGGCTTGTTCGGTGGGAGTGGCAGGGGATGTGTCACCCTTGTGAACTGATGGACGGGTGAGCCCAGGTRTTGTAGGATCTGGCCGAGTGGGAGCTGGTGGACTCTCCTTCTAGTCCCAGCTTAGGCTCAGAGGGCGTGGGGTGGCTGAGGACAGTGGTTTGGGACACTCAGCTAGCTGCAGGGACCCAGGAGCGTCAAGAGCCACCTCCCTGGGAGGAGCTGTTTTTGGGAAGTTGAACCTGTTGCCTGTGCGGCAGAATCATGTGCGCCCGGAACACGTGTGAGATGAGGCAAGGAAGGGGGAAAAAGAGGAGATATTTTTAGGTTTACTTTTCTGTGAATTCAGCTCTAGTGGAAAGTGCTGGATTGACAGCTCTGGAGACTGAAGCGGGCTGCAAAGTGCAGGGAAGGGCTAGCCCAGGCAAGCTTCCCTGTGAGCTCCGTACTCCAGGATGGGATGCTGGGACTGGACCTCATCAGCTCAGRCTGGCTGGACAGCAAAGCTGTGGGGGATGTCTGTAGTGTTGAGCAGAGCTAGGGTTATCCAGAGGATATGGGCTTCCCAGGAGGGCACCTGGGGTTACCTGTGCTTCATGTGGCTTTATCCCTTGTTCCTCACCCCATGGATTGCTCCTCATGGTTCCTCAGCAGGATGAGGACCAGCTGGACCTGCAGCAGGAGGACTTGGGCTTCCTTCTGGCGCTGCCATTTCCAATAACCAAATTTCCCAGGCACGTGCATTCCCATGCTCCTTGCAGAGGATGGAAGAAGAGGTCTTCACGCGGGGCTTTGGCCCTCCGAGCGGCTCCAAACTGGCGAGACTGGGCCGAGCCAGGCTGCCTGTGCCCCACGCGTGTTTTCCGAGCAGTGTTCCCCTGCTGTCCTCCTGCCAGCCCTTCGCCTCCTCTCTCCCAACTGTTTACTTCTGCCTTTTGTTTCCTGGACTTGTTGCTATGCATGCGGCATGTGGAAGGAGCTCCAGCGAATATAGGCCACACTTTGATTGTTCAGCAAGCTGGAAAATGATGATTATAATTTTTGACAGAAGGGAAGGAGGGGGAAGGAGATCTCTGGGCTTTCAAATCTGCTCTGTCATAAGCAGGATCTCGCAAGGGCCTTCTGATGACTTCTCCCGCCCCAAAGGAAATGGCGTTTGCATAGTAAGAGGGGTTAGAGGAAAAATTCCTGTCTTTACAAGGACAAAGCAGCACTTCTTTCACCAAGCCTTCCACCTTGCGTGGCAGTCCTGTCACAGCACATCAGCTGAATGCGGGTGGTGTTGGCCAGCAATTGACTGGGAAGCATCCAAGAGAAACGTGGGTGCTGCTAAAAAAAACCCTTTCCTGTTAGAGCAGAGCACACGGGGTGCATCCCTCGGGGTGCAGAGGTGCTGGCAGAGCACTGCCCGCAGTGCCAGCCCCAGGGGACATGAGCACTAAAGTCCTTAAAGCCAACCTGGAGCTGTCTGGAAATGGAGGCCCCAAGACCCTGTAGACTGAGACCCCATAGACTTGTCCCAAACAGAGAGTTCCATTTGGGGCCACACCTCCAATGGACTTGTCTCATCACATTCCTGGGTGGCAGCAGAGCCCGCGGGGGACCTTGGCTGCTCCTGCCGTGCCCCTTCCCGACTCAGCGATCCGCTCCGCTGGCATCGGCCGCGCAGTCCTCGCAGGATCTCCCCGTTTATTTATTTTATTGGCTAATTTCCACTTCAAATTTTTTTTTTTTGGTTGTTTATTTTAATGCGATCGCTCCTAATGAGGCTAATGACATTTAGTCTCTGTGGCAGTGCATTTTAATTCAGCCGCCGAAATGTCAGCGCACGGCAGCCTCCTCCTATCTCCCGGTGACAAAAGGCACCTCGCACAAAGGGGCTCTGTCCCTGGCCGTCCCTCGCCCTCCTTATCTCCCTCCTCCCAGGGACGGGCCAGGACTTTTGGCAAAGCCACCTCCTGCCATCCCCTCCTCTGCTGGCACTGGGGGAGCGTGTTCGGCTGCCAAGGGCCGTGAGGATGAAAGGCGAGGGCTGCCGGAAACTCGGGCTTTTCAGGYGAGCCAGCACCACGTAATTAATCAGATGTCAAAAGCTCTCAGCAAAGTTAGCTTTGATCGGCRGGGAAATCTGTCAAATAGGTCGTTCTGCTGCCCCCGGTGCTTTTCTGTCTCGCTCTGCCCATAAGTCTACCTTGCCACTTCTCCTTTCCCTGGCAGAGGGGGGAACTTCCTACAGCAAGGTGGGACCTTCCTGCTTGGGAAGCGTGGACCAGCTTCTCCTCACCCTCAGCAGGGCTGGTGCCATGGGCATTGCAAGGTTGGAAATGGGAAAAGGGGAGCAGACTGGGGTGGGAGTCGTAGATGTTTGGAGAGGTTGAGGTGCTCAGAGGCTGCTGTGAATTTGGAGAGGGCTCTGGTCCAAGTCAGGAGTCAGGAACAGCCTAAACCCCAGGGGAGGTGGAGCTGGGGCCGCAGGTGGCTGCACTGGAGAAGTGGCAACTTCTCTGTGTGGTGTTGTACTTGAGTCTCTCAAGATGCTGAACCTCAGAAGCCTGAGCCATTTTGCTTAAGAATGAGTCCTTTTTTCTGCAATCTGGGTCCAAATGCCGCTGAATTTGATCTGTTCTCCTTTGATCTGTTCCTCCCTCGCTATTCTATGTACCAGGAATGGATGAAGATTAAAGTTTGCAGTTTCTGAGCAAACTAGGTTACTCATCACTGCACGATACCCAATTACCTGCTGATACCTCAGGAGTGAGAAGGTATTGATCCTGCTTGGATTTGAACTTGTTGAACCAAAGACTCTGGATATTTCAAATCCGTTGCTGAGGACGTGCCGTTTCCTTCAGGAATCAGTGGGATGCAGGCTGTGTTTCTGCACCACGTGGGCTGCGGGGAGGTGGGTCTCTTGTCTYTGCCATGGGAGATGACCAGTAAGTGATAAATAACAGCAACTGTACTCTCCACAGGATGGGAGGGATGTAGATGTAATGACTTTCGTGATGTGCCTGGGGAATATCTCAATTTTACTGGAGAGAAGTCCCCAGAAGCTGATTTTTACCCCACGTGGGTGGGTTTTCTGTGCCCTCCCTGCTCACCACCTCTTTGTGAGCACTGCAGGCTGCAGAAGTGCCTTTGATGGCATCCCCTGTGCCTGCCTTCCTCCTGTCTCTCGWGTTCCCAACCAGAAATAGCCCATCAATTCAAAATAAACCCAAAAATTCTTCCAAAATTACCTGGTGAGACGAGGCCGGGGGGCCTGGATCAAAACGTTTATTACTGAAACTCGGTGATATCAGGTCTCACTCTTACACAGTGGTTGTTTCCAGTAGATCTTAAAATACTTCACGGAGAAGAGAAATTTCATTGTACCTGTTTTTGTAGACAGGGGAGCCAAGGAATAAAGAGGGAAAATGACTTGCCCAAGGCATGTGCAGAGACACGTGTTAAAAGATGTGTCCTTGCTGTAGCTCCAAATCTGAAGTGCGTTTTTCCTTGTGAAACAGTGGGGTTTGGCTTCCTCCTTTGAGAAGCACGGGAGACAGAGTGCAGGATCAACACATTGGGTGCTAAAATCCCTATACTGGGCTGACACAGAGCTGGAGCATCACAGGGCTCTTGGGCCTGCACTCAGAGCACTGGATGCCCCAGTTTGTGTCCTGCCGGGAGAGGCTGCATCAGAGTTCAGGCAGCGATTTCCTACCTAAGTCTGGAGGTAGGAAAATATGAATTCATGATCAGTCTGACTTTGTGAGTCGAGGGGCACCCTCTGCTCCTCTCCAGGCTGGCAGGAGGGCAGCATGTGATTGATCCCCCTGCCCTTTCACGTTGCATCTTTGCCTGCCTTTCCCCTGAGGTTTGAGAGTGATGATCCCTGAGATGAAAGCAGGAGATGAAGAGAGGAGAAATTCTCAAGCACTCTCTTCACTCAGCCCTCGGTCTCCAGATGGAAATGGTCTTTGGAATTTCCCGGAGAGCACACATTCGTCCTGTCAATGCCTGCCCTGCATCCGCTTGGTGCGCTGCAGCACCCGCTGGCCGCTCCGAGGCCGAGAGCCGCTGCCTTTGCCAGCCTCTCCGTATCCTCAGGACACTTTATCTTTATAAAGTCGCAATAAGTGGACAGTATAATATATTTCACTTTTAATAAGGTGTTGCCAGTTGCACACACTCCACAGAGCAATTAGTGTCAGAAGCAGCTAAGCAATGGCGGGGTGCCGTAATTCCGCTGTTTACCGGGCTGCAGGATTTATGGCCAGCGCTGGAGCAGCCGCGGTCACAGCTTGGCTGGAGGCACAGCAGGTGCCGTGCACTGGCTTGGGAACCACTCTCCGAGCTGCTCCGAGTCCTGCCGAGTCGTGGAACTCTTGGGAGAGAGGCAGGAATGAGGCACTGCTTCGTTTTGGTGGCCCCTCAGTTCTGGAAGTCTGAAAGGGGATGCTGAGCCTGCTCAGATGTGATAAATGGGCAGTTGCTCAAAATTCAGATTGAGAGGACGCTCTTGCTCTTTGTGTGTTGGTCTTGAAGGCAGAGCTTTGCTGTGTGAGGGTCTCCTCATCGAGGAAGGGAATTATAGAATGGTTTGGGTTGGAAGGGACCTTAAAGATCATCTCATCCCACCCTCTTGCCATGGGCAGGGACATCTTTCACTAGACCAGGCTGCCTGGCTTTGAACATCTCCAGGGATGGAGAGAAGTCTGGAGAAGTCTCCAGTGTCAGGATTGAAGGGAGACCCTGGGCTTGGTTGGCACATGGGCATCGTGCTGATGGAGATGGTCTGACCAGTCAGGTGGAGACAGGACAGGAGGGGGGAGTTTTCAGGTCTGGGGGAGGCTTTTTTGCATCATGAGGTACCTGGAAGTATCCAGAGATGGTGGGGACCATACTTGGTGGTGCTGCTTCCCGTGAGAGCAACCCCATTTTCTATCCTAGGCATCTAGGACTTCTTACTTTAGATTTTTTTATTTTTTTTTTTTAGCATCAGGGCATGTTGGGCAAAGAGCTTCAGTGAGCTTAGCTCAGGGAAGTGCTTATCCCTGCGTCCTTCCCACGAACTGAACATTCCCGCTTTTGTCTGGGGACTCTCTGATCATCACAGGCTGTACTGTGCGGATTTTATAAAGTCAGTCCGTGCGCTGATCTCGCTGCTGAGGCTGTCAGGCAGCTCCGCCATCCTGCCAGAGCCCTCCTACCTGGATGTGACCGGGCTCGTGCTGCCGCTTGGGATTCCAGAGGCTTGACCCACAGTGCTTGGCTTGGTGGGCGGACAGAAAGTGGTGTCACACCAGCGTGGTGTGGAGGGAGGTGCTGCTGTGCCCAAGGGATGGATTGGGCTGCGGATGCTGCAGAGTCAATCCAGCCAGGATCTGCTGCGGGGAAGCAAACTCTGTGTCAGACCTGTCGGATGTGATTCCGAGGGTCTGGAATCAGCCCGGTGGGGAATGCACGTGCACGCAGCTGCTGATGAGGGAGGCGTCGTGCCAGGGATGCAGCGCCGGCTCCCGCATTCCTCATCTCCAGGTGCCGTCGGCTCTGCACACCCGAACCTGCACCTATCCTGGCATTGCCACCCCACTGCCTGGGGATGCCTTCACTGTCCCCCATGGAGGGATCAGCCCCAGAATTTGGTTTTTAGAGGGAGCACAGGTGATATTCCCGAGCCCATGCCCCTGCCTGCTCCCCTTTCCGCACCCCCCGTTTCTCAGTTCAATAAAGTCCCAGTTTCTTGGGTTTGTTCTCCGAATTGAAAGCCTTCCATTTTCACACCTCTGTAATTGGTGCTATCTGTTGAGAGAAACTCTGCAACTCCAGCCAGCCAAGGTCAGGAGGAGCTGAATTGAATTAAAAGGAGCAGAAATTGGTTCGAGGTGGGCAGAGGGCCGCAGGGAGAACTATGCAATTTCTCTCCTCGGGGCTTCTGATGAGCAGAGCAAGCGGCACTTTCCCATCTCAGCCCGTGGGGGGCTGACACTGGCCCACCCACACCTTAATCTGCACACCGAGGTGGGCACCTCTCAATTGAAAACAAGGAAATGAAACCCAGCATCTCCTCCTTTTATCTGGTCAGCAGGACGGGGCTCTGCTCCTCTGGTTCCTTGGCTAGGCTGCTGACAACTGTCACTGAAATGACCTTGCGGTGATTAAATACAGCAAGAAATGATGTTTTTAATAAAAAAACTAAAGCTGTGATACGAGCTGATGGCTGGGAGATTTGAGATGCCGTGTGTTAATCCTACCTGTGTCTCAACCCCGGGTTGAAAACCCCTTGTGCTGTTGGACTGAGTTAAGGGTGAGCATCCCAGCCTCTGGATCATGGTTCCAGCTCAGTTTCTGTTGGCTTCAGCCGGTGTAAAATGGGAGCAACTCCAGCCCAAGCCAGTGGTTTTATAGCCCCGTGGTAAATCTACGGATGGAGAGTGTGCTGGGAAGTGCCAGGTATGGAGTTGTCTTAGGGGAATAGATGCGATGCTTATAGCTCTCATGGAGCTGCTTGGAAATTTTCCCACATTTTTTCTTCCTCGTGAAAAATCTCTTTTTTGTTATCTTCACTCACAGAGTGTATGAGCACTCTTTTCTTGGCTCTGGGAAGTTTGCTTATCTTGAGGATGCTATTTCTGGGAGCAGGAGGAGCCCCATCTCAGGAAGGGAGTGCTGTGACCTCTGATTCCAGTGCTGCCCTTATCCCTCAGCCCACACAGAATTCTTCTTCTGCAGGCCAGACTGGGCTGACTTTTGCTTTTGCAGCTCTTCTAGTGGGTGTATAATTAGGTTTTACAAGGGATTTGGCCCCAGGTCTTCCCCAGCCCAGCCTAATGTCCTTGGCTCTTCAGAACTAGAGCTGCTCTTGCTTTGGTGCTGCCTTGGTGAGCATTCAGAGTAGAGTGGCTCCAACAGGACAGCGCAGAAAGGGGGAGATATTTCAAATGGTGAAATTTCAGGCAACAAGGGAGCAATTTTCCACCCACTTCTGAGCTGGAGCAAAGCCCTTCCAGTCTCCCTTTCTGTGGCTCCCCAGCTGGGCTGGCACCAGGGATGTGCCATTTATTAGAGGCAGTAAGAAGGCACGTGGCCAAGGTAGCCTTGGAGGAAGCCAAGCGAGGTGCCCCGCCTGCCCAGCTGTTTGGAGCATGTCCCCAGCCCCGTTTTCCCCACCAGGGGACTCGGTGGTTGTGGCCTCGCTGTCCCCTGCTCCCGTCCTCGGGCAGGAGAGGAGGCAGTGGCAYGGCTGGAGCCGGCGGAGCGCCCTGCGACCGCCCCGGGCCCCTGCTCTGCCTCTTTCGTAATTTATACAAGCGCAAGCCGATGTTCCCTTTTAAATTGACAAAGGCAGAGACTGGAGCCCGGGAAGCCCTCTGACCCCAGAGCCCTGGTCCATGAAAATTACAGGCGCTGTACAGCGCGTTTCCTCTTGATGTACTTGCAGTGGGGAGATGCTGGTTAATTTGCCAGGACTCAGAGGTGACCCGGGTTTAATAAAGAGGATTAATGGATTTGAGCTAAAGGTCTCGGCTGTTTGGAGCTGATAGCCTTCTCCTTCGAAGACACTCTGGCAAGGCACGGCTCAGCCTCTTGCCGGGAGAGGTGGGGGCRGCTCTGTCAGAGGAGCAGTGCTGTGTGGGCAGGGGATTGCTTCGGGGTTAATTAGCAAACCCAGGTACCCCGACCCATCCTCCTGGGCTGCTGTGAGGCTGTCAGCCTGCCCTGTGTCCTGCCTGTCATCCCTGCAGCGGAGCAGGGAGGATGGTGCTGCCCTGGGGTGTCCCCTTCCCACGTCCCGGACATGTGTGCCATCCCTTAGGGGGGACATGACTGGGTGAAGGGCATGACAGCTGGGACACAGGGCTTGTGCAATGCCTTCTGCTCCAGTTTTGGGATTCGATGCTGAATTCGGGCTCAGACCCCTTGTTTCAGCAGCTTTCCCTGTGGCTGGTTTAGGACGGCAGTGCTCTCCATCCAGYGTATCCCAATGGCAGTGCTGATCCTACCGAGGGGAGTTTGGGCTTTGTAACAAGTCCAGTGATTTACACTCTTCCTCAGGGAAGAGAGGCAGAGTTTTAAGGATGGGGATGGGCACTCCAGCAGACTCTACAGCAGCGGGCAGCCTGGGAGCATCAGAGGAGATGGTTTGGCTCAGGGCTGGACACCTGAGCAGTGTCACAGGTGGATGTAGGGATTGAGGGAGGATGGAGAGGGAGTTTCTTGCCTGGAGGATGCATGCGTGAGCTCTGAGGGTTGACAGGGCAGTGGGGGACAGGAGCTGCCCAAGGACAGTTTGTCTCAGCAGATCCCTGCTGCTCTCCCTGCCGGAGCCCTGCTGTGTGCCGTTCCCACAAGGGTTAATGACAGCCCTGTGGGAAGGATCCCACGGGGCTGGCAAAACCCATGGCAGGAGTGATTGGCTGCCAGGGGCTGTGCTGGGGAAAAGGCTGAACTGAGCCGCTGCCATACCCCACTGCTCTGCCTTCCCACTTAATGTTCCCAGCACGCAGAGAGCAATGAATTCCCCGTAGCGTCCCGCTCCCTGGCCCTGGAGTCTCTGGCGATATTCCCGTAATAAGTAAGTGGAGTACTTTGGACAGGAGCASCCAGGGACTGGGCCAGTTTCCCTGCCGGGAAAATGCATGCACGATCAATGCAATCAACTCACCCTTCAGGTCCTTTTTGGGTTGGATGGAAGAGATGCTCTGACTGAAACCCATTTATTGAGTAGAGAAGGTGCAATGGAATTACAAGCTGTAGCTTTTATCAGCTCCTGGCTTCTGCCTTGTCTTTTCCTTATCCAACAGAATGCTGAGTGTTATGAAGCATTATTCTCTTAAAACCCCATTTCTCCTCATTTCAGAGGGGTGGGTAAGCACTCAATGATTCATCCTTTGCCAGCCACAGGTGGAAGTGTTCAACAGGAGATCCTGGCGTGGAGCTGGGTTATCTCTAAAGTGTTATTTATCCCTCTAGGGCGGGGCACTGGCCTCTCTTAGCTTGGTGCGCATCAGGGAATTCCAAATGAACAATTGCCTTGCAGAGCTGAGCCTCAAGTCACAGCCAAAACCATTTGTGCYCCTCCCAGTGCATCCCACAGCTCTTTAAGACAGGAAGAGAAGGTATTTAATGTATCATGGAGAAATTAAGTACAGGAACTGGAATGGGTGATTCAGCAAGTGCACTTAAGGGTGATGCCCTGTTATAATGGATCCTGATGTGCTGCTGGATCCCAGGTGGAAACCCCAGAGGGAGTTTGTAGGGGTGTACATAGCTGCACAAACCCCGAGCATCCTTAGGAATGAAGTCAAATTTTGTCCATTAGTGCGTGTGCTTTGGTCACTTTGGGCTGATGCTGGCAATATTTTTTGGTCTGGATACGACGTGTCTCATGGGGAATTTTTCCCCGTATAAACAGGCCTATTTTCGAGTCACTGCTGAAATGAAAAAAAGGAAAAAAACCCCAGCAATTGTGAGCTTGCTGTCATTTAATCTCTTTAAACCATCCACCACAGAGGTCAGGGCAAGAGCCTGTCTGGCAAATAATCTTTAATGCTCACCAGCGTCCAGGACTTGGGGATTGTCTCACTCCTGCTTCCTGCAGCAAGGAGCGTCACCCCCGTGCCGTCCTCTTCCTCGGGAGCCRTGCAAGCCGGCTCCTGGCACGGCTGTGTCCCTGCCTGCCGCGGGGAAGCCTTCCTGATGTGACTCAAGAGATGTGGCCGATGGTCCTCTGCTGCTTCCACGRATCCGGGGGGCTGGGCACCCCCTTTAGCTGGGTGGTAGCCGGGCAAAGAGTCCATTTCGGTCAGCGCCGGGGACACGGCCGGCCAGCAAAGAGCAGAGCTGTGATCCCGCATCCCCTTCCCGAGGCTGCTTCCCAGGAACTCCCCGGCTTCGGATGCCAAGAGCCACTTTGCAGTCAGGTCAGGCGCTCTGCGAGGAGCTCAGCCCTCGCCGAGGACCTGGGGGTGCCGCAGCGGGGACCCCCCTCTGCAGCGGGGCCTTGCAAATGAGCCCCGGCTGCACCGGGGCTGCTGCCTTAATGCATTCAGCCGCATTGTCTTCCCTCCGCTCCGCCTGGAATTTATCCATGGGATTGCCATGTATTATTTAGCTCGGCGCTGGGGATGCTGTTTTCGGGAAGGAGCYGGGCAGAGCATCCCCGGCTCTGGCGCTGGCCCGGCTGCTGCCTGGCAAGTGGGCAGAGCATCCCATGGTCCGAGCAGAGCATCTCCGTGGTCCGAGCCTCCGGCCTCGTGCTGCCGCCGTGGCTTTTCCCGGGAGAGCTCTCATCCCGGGCAGCAGACCTAGCGCGAAATTGCTGTTCACCCCTGCAGCAGGAGATTTAATTATCATTAGCTGAGCTTGCACAGCTCCACGTGCTGCCGTGCAGCTGCAAGTTGAGCTGGGCCTTTTAAAAATCCAGCTGCGATGTATTTATTTTTTTCACCCCTTTTTTTCCTCGTGTTTTTATTCTTTGCCTCGCACAAAAGCTTTGCTTTAATGTTTYGGGTCAATTTGGCAGCCTCTGAGCACGGTGCACGCTCGGAGAGGGAGGAAAATGAGTATTTCAAGGAGACTTGCAGCCAGGCAGAGCAACCTGTGGGCATGTTTAAAATATTCAAGTCGCATTCCTAGGGATTGAGGGGGATTTGGTGTTTATTTTATCAATTATGCTGGGGGGAAAAAATGAAGTGCTAAAAAATCCCCTTTTTCTTATGAACAGGAGTCAGGGTCATGGTGGGTGTGGGAGGAAGGGGAGAGATCCCCAAGGAATTTTTCCCTGTGGGTTGGAAAAGCRAAACTCCCTGAATAGCCCAAGATTTCAAGCTTTTTTTCAAGACTCYGTCTGCCTGTGCAGTGAGCTGGCAAAACCCAGCCCCGTCTCTCCACGAAAGTGCTGCTTTTTAGCAGAACTTTGTTTCCATCGGCATTTCCTGCAAAACTTTCTTTTTAAATCCCAAATCGGTTTTGTTCCCATCAAAAATCTTTTTCTGGGAAGTACTGGGCAAAKCCCTGTTTTGTGGGCCGAATTCCTGGTGTGGTGACCTTTTCCCATGACTTTTCCCATCCCTGCCCCACCCAGCCCTGGAAGCCGCTTTTCCCCCCATTGCCAATAAAGGCAAACAAAAATTAAATCTATAATTATCATTACTAATTCCACTTAATTAGTCACAAGCCAGCAGCCAAATTGGCTTTCTCATAATTATCAGATAAGCAGTAAGCACATCTCATAGATTATAATTAACACTGCTTAATTAAAATCTAATATACATACACCCTTTCCTCAACATATGCCTAATTGGGTTCACAAACAGAGCGGGTGTGAAACCCCCGTCCCTGTTGCTCCCCCAAAGATTTGTTGGATGCCACTTTTGTGTTAAGTTGGTGGCACGTGGGACGTTCTTCCTTCGCTTTCCAACGCCTCATCTCCGAAAAAAGTGTGTCCCTGCTGCACGGTGAGCTCACACAAGATGCTCTCCCGACTTCCCTATTTTTTCTTATTATTGTTATTGCTCCAGCTGTGACCTCTCCATAATCCCCCGTCGACGCTGGGCTCTGCAATAATAAAGCAGCTTGAATAAATTACGCTTTCAAAGGCGAAGGCCGGATTTTGGCGCAGAGCTCTGGAAATTGATGTCTCTCTTACTCCCTTCTTCCCTGAGCGGGGTCGGGAGATGCTCTGAGGCTGCAGTGAGGCTTTTTGTATGGAGGGGAACTCTCAMACTTGTTGGCACTCTCTCTGGTCATTGATGTCTCACTGAAATCTCCTTGATATCTCACTGATTTCTCATAGATACCTCACTGAAATGCTCTGGGTGTCACAGCAGCCACGTGCAAGGAAGCCCTTGGTTGCCTCCAGGGCTTGGTTGAGAGGCTGATGCTTGCAGGYGAGAGCCCACACATGATGGTTTATGTGCTGGAAGGGCTTTTAGCTCCTCTTTCCCTGGATTTGATGAAGGGGCCATGACTGTGGATGGGGAACCAGGGTCTGAGGCAGCTCAGGCATCACACGGTGCAAMAAAAGCTTTGGTGTCCCCTCTGCAGGTGGCCTGACTTGTGAGCAGGGCACCGCCTGCCAGCATGGCCGCTGCCACGGTCTGACCTTGGGGCCATAATTACATTGTGTTCCAGGTAGCTGTGCTCCCATTCCCAGATAAATTCKCACTTGTTTGGCTGCCTGAGAGAAGCAGAAACTCCTGATAGTGCTGATTATTAATGAGATCATTTGCCTGYCAGTTTTTGCTGAGCTCATATCTGACTGGGGACTTGATTCACTGTGGGAGATTTACAAAATGTGATTTCCGTCTCAGAGATGCTGAGCCGAGCTCCTTTAGCCGGGATGGAGAGGGCTCCTCCTCCAGGATTTAGTCCTGCTGAGGGCTCCTGKCTGCAGTGCCAGGGCTGGAGACCCTCCCTCTAGGCAGGGCGGGGATGGGGCATTCTGAGCAGGAACCCTTGGGGATCGGGGGCTTCCATGTCCGGAGAATCGTGGCCGTGGGTGATGCCAGGGCATCCCGGCATTCCGTGATGTCAGCTCGTCTCCAAAGGCCTTTAATGCGGCGGCTGAGGGAAGGGAAGGCTTGGCACATGTTCCAGTGTCGGGGGAGGATTTGCGGATTAGAGATGTGTAATTGTATGTAGTGCATGACAAAACAAAATAAGTGGCAAAAAGAACTCAGTCGTATTAGGAATTCAAAGCGAGCGTTAAGCTTTTCTACATTAAGGAAAAAAAAGAAAAGCCAGGAAAATGTGCGAGGCAAAATCYCCTTTGCTCCGTGCTCCCGCTCCGCCACGAGGAGCAGCCTGGCTGCAAGAGCTGCGGGATGAGGGATGCTCGCCATCCATGGGAGAGAGGGGCCAACCACTCCTGAAAACTTTTCCCTGCCAGCTGCCAGCCTTGGATGGATTTGCTGGCCGGGGACGGAGACGCGTTTGGAAAACGGAGGCGAAACACGGCTGGGGCGTCCTGGCTGGTTTTCCTGGCGATGCCAGTGTGGTTGGAAGAGCCAGGTGCTCTGGGCTGGTGGTGGTGGCTGAGCCCCCTCTCCACACTCCTTGTGCCGTGCGGTCGAGCATCTCCACAGCCGCTGCTCGCGAGGTTCTCGCCCGCCCATGCGAGGCAGCTGGAAGCTTTCGTCCGTGGGGATTTCTCGCCATCATAAGATCTTCCCAGATTAAGTAAATAATTTCACATTAGCTTAATTAAGTCTAATAGACTCATTAGTTCACTCTTCGCGTGCGCTCCCAAGGGAGGATGGCCGGGAGCCGTGAAGAGTCGCTGCGGAGAAATCCCGTGGCATCTCAAAGGCAGGAGCCGGCAGTGGGAGCGCTGCTCCCGGGTCGAGGTTGGCTCCGTGAGTTTCAGGAATTAAACGTTTACGTCCTCCTGGTGGCTTGAATCACGAGCAAGTCTCTCCTGTCCAAAACACTGCTGGATTTTGGGCTGGCTGGTGGCTCAAGTGTGGCCGTGTGGGTGGGTGCAGTGTCCCAAGCAGGAACATGGTCCAGACCATTCCCTGGTGCCACAACTGCCTGCCTGTGCTTGGGAATATCTTGCTCTGCCTGTAACAGGGTGGCTCCATCAGACCAGCCTGGCAATGCCACAAGGTCACGCTTTGGAATGAGTTTTTTGATGCTTTTGCAGCACTTTTCTTCCCTCTACCACTACCAAGAGGGTTCTAAGCCCACCATGCTCAGAAGGGTGGAGAGGATCAAAGGCTCCTGATCCAGTGGAAGGGTTTGGATGTTCCCTTTGGCTGCTGCACGGGGTGGCAGGAGTGGCTCCTGGGTGGTGATCTGCCCAAAGCCACAAGTGTGGGACAGGGAGTGACCGGTGGGGGACAGATGTTGAGCAGGGAAGCAGATGTGTGGGGAAAAAGGCTGTGGCTGCCTTGGACAGAAGGGGATGGGGAAGGGAAAAAGCTGATAGAAACTAAAATCTGTGTGTGTGCAGGTGCTTGCSAGGGTGGGGGTGTTTCTGTCTGCAGAAGGGGAAGATTTTGGCTTTTTTCTTACCTGGTGGTGTGTGGTACTGAATTATACTGCGGTGTACAGGGCATTTTTATGATGCATTTTAAAGTTACGTCAAGGGCATTGAGAGCATATGGGTAGGTGACCTCTTTTTTGCATTTGCATAAATCTAAATAAATAAAATAAAATTGAGAGCGGGAGGCAGGGACCTGCAGATCTCTTCATTCTGGTGGCGTGTTCCTATCTCCCACACACAATGCTGAGGAGCAGAAAGCACAGAAGCCCGAGGTAGACTTCTGGTTTCCTTTTCAAAAGTGTTGCCTGTTCTTTATTTATAAAGAAATCATTGTATTTAAAGGCAATACTCATCTCTTGTAGCAGCAGAGAGCAGAGATAGATGGACAGATTAGAGGGAAGTGGATTGTGCATATAAATGGGGGTTAATTTGCTGACTCTTCGGAGAAGTGAAACCTGGCTGAGAGCTCCGGCGTTTGGAGGTTCCTGGGGGTGTTTTTGCCTTCAAAAGCTGCGTGAGAAGACCCAGTCCTGGCCAGAGGGATGCTGAATCACAGCGTGCTGGGTACCATCCCCTCTCCTGCACGGCAGAGGGGCAGGATGTAGGGAGAAGGGAGAGCCGACAGCATTCCCTGGCATCGGAGGGGACAACCTCTCCTCTCCTTGTGGCTTTGAGACTTGTCCCTCCACATCCCACCCACAGCATCTCTCTTTGTCCCCCCCTATTCCRTCTGGGCAGCAGGATTTGGTGCTGGCCGTGCAACAGCTCCAGCAGGGATGGGAATGGGAAGGGAATAGATTGAAACGCTAAATATACCCAGCAGGAACCAGCTGGAGCCGGTGGAAACCTCAAACGTACACATCGAGAGGAAGAACACAATGTTTCATTTGTTTTGTTTTATTTCACAAGAAAAATCTTCACAGCCCAAACTGTCACTTTGGAAATAATTTGTGGCTGAGGATTTCAACACCCACTCCAATGATATTTTATTCTGACCCTAAACAAAATCAATAGCTTTTTTTTTCCCTCCTCCTTTTTCTTCTTCCTTGAGAAAACAGTATTTTTCAGCTCAGTGGAAGAAGAAAATAGATTCTGCCCAGTGTTGTTAAAAAGATATTACAACCAGTGTCTCTGGAAGTGTAAAAAGTACATGATCTAATATGTCTGAAGCGATTTTGAAAGGCTGCTTTATTTAGGATAATGGAGAAGCAGCAGTAAACCTCATAATCTTCCCGGATAAAGAGTCCAGCAGGAGGGTTCTGAGCTGCAGAGTTGTGCCCTGGCTGCTTTTTTTCACCTGTCAGAGGCAGGGTTGGACTYTGGATGAAGCCAAATGAGGTTGTGGCACCCACCAGCAGCCAGGGAGGGTGTGGGGCTCCTATTTTGGGTCTGCAAAGCCTCTGTGGAGGGGAGAGGGGCTCTGGGATGCAGGAGCATCCCTGGAAGGGTTTAGGACAGCAGGGATGCTGGTGGGGATGTCTCTGGCACCGATGCTCTGTCTTTTCATGTTCCCAACCTCTGAAAGCAGAGAGAAGCCTTCAGCAATATTGTCCCCATCGGTTGCCCTTCTCGGGAATTACACAAAATCTTGTTTGTCAGAAGGGAGGCTAAAAAAGAAAAAAAAAAGAAAAAGAAAAAGAGGAGTCTGATGAATTTTAAAATAAATTATAAATTATTTTTTTAATAAATTATGAATACATTTTCTCTGTCAGGATTTGAGACTCTCTGCTCTGATCAAAAAGTTTCCAAGTGTGTTTTCTCCCCACTTAGTCAAATGCAGATGTGTGCATTTCTGCTCCTGATTTGATTTTATTTTATTTTGATGAATTTTTTACTCCACCAACAACAAATACTTTGTTTGTTCTTGACGGGCATTGAGGGAGAAAACTTTTGAAAYGCTGCTCAAACACTTCACTTGCAATCAGGGTGAGCGCTCGGAGGGTGCTCTGTGCCTCCACAGCCCCTCCGGCGCTTGGCCGGGGAGTGGGAGGGAGGAGGCAGCAGGGAAAAGGGTGTGGAGGATCAGGGAGGGTGGATGGAGCTGGAGCAAGGCGGGCTTGGTGTGAACCACCAGCCCCAAGGCAACAGAGGCTGCTTGTGGTGTGAAAACAGGTATTGAAGGGCTTTCCCAGAGGTCTAAATCCTTTGAAGGAATGAGATGCAGGCAGTGATGCCACTGCACTGGGTGCTTTGCATCCTCCTGTCTCCATGTCCARGCTTCCAAGTGTCCAGGTTTTGTGTCCATGCCAGGTCCTGGCTCTGCTCAGGTGCTGACAAGGATCTGGCTCCTCACAGACACTTCTGCTGCTGCCACCCAAAGCTGCTGCCCACGTCACGTCCTTGGGCCACTCGTTGGACTGGATAACAGGGCTGTGATCAGCCCTCCCYTCAGAGGACGACAGGGCAATCACTCTTGTAGATTTTAATTAAAATGTTTAATTACACATGGTTCTAGCAGGCGGAAAAGTTAACACCGAGCCTGGCCGRGTCCCCAGACTTGGAGTTAGTGGGAATGGGGGAGAGGAGGAGATGGGCATGGAGGAGGTGGATTGAGCTGCCCATCAGTAACACCATGGACTCTCTTAGAGCGTTCAGGAAGGGCAGGAGGTGAACACGGTCACAGGGGACACAGGGACAAAGTCACAGGGACAAAGTCACAGGGACACGTGCTGCTCATTCATTTCTCCCTGGTGCCAGTTAGGGGGGAACAGCAGCTTCCTTGGATCCCCTGCAGTTGGAGGCTGATTCTTTGCTTTTTTCATAGCAATGGCTCATCTTCTCCATGCTGCACTGCAACCCCCAGGTCCTTCTCGGCAGCGCTCCCGCTCAGCTCATCCCTTCCCAGCCTGTACCAGTGTGTGGGATTATCCTGCTCCAGGTGCTCAGCTTGGCACTCTGCTTGATGTCAGAGATACCCTTCAATATTTTGAAGAACACAGCTGCTCCTGTAAAAACAAATCCCTGAAGTCTGTTGAGGTGTTTAAAACTCATTTTCCATATGGAGGTCTCCGGCATAACAGTGCCTGAACAGGCAGAGGAGCCAAGGCAATGGCTGGACTAATTGGCTGGTGTTAATTGTACTAGGACAAAAGGATCAGCAAGGCAAGACCTGTCTGTGCTGGGTTTGGAGTCCGTTTTTTCCACTGCCTCAAAAGCCCAGGTCTTCCATGCAGGTACATCCAAAAAAGCATCAGAAATCAGTTCCTGAAATAATCTGTGAGGAAGGAAGGAAGGAGTAGAAAAAAATAAATCGGTGCAATGTACAGCCTTTCTCCAGGGAGCAATTACCAGCCTGAGAAAAAGCTCTTGGTGCTGCACTCCCTGAAACTCCTTTCCGTGTGTGTTTGTCCTCTTCCCACTGGTCCCACGGCAGCAGGGACAGGAGGAGCCACCAGCCTGGGAAGGGGCTGCTCAGCTCCTCCAGAAACCTCCCCTTGGGGTGTGCAGCACCTCCCTAAAGCCTCACCCTGTTCTGTCACCTCTCCTTAGCCTGAAAGGGAAGGGAAGCCAGGAGAGCCCAAGGAATACAGGGTTGGAAGTCTCCAGCCTTGGCTTGCTCTGCTTTTATCACAGGATTCCAGCTCCCTTGGCTCCTTGTAGTGGTTTTGTTCCCACTGCAAAATTCCATTTCGTCTGAGCCATGTGAGGCAGCAGTGATACCCCTCCCTCCTGGCCCCTTTCTGTCCTACTGCAGCTTGGGACTATCCTTACCTCATTCCCAAGATATTTCCTCCACGATGCACCACTCTTGTCTCACGATGTGTGTCCAGGAAGCCTCACATCTGTTAACTTCACTAATGCCTATAAGGATTAAAACCATTTTCTTTACTTCTACGTGTCTTCCCTTAGTAGACACTCTGTGTCCTGGCATGTTTTCGCACTGAAGGTGCTGTGTTAAAGCTCCATCTCTTCCAAGCTTTGGGGAGGGGATGCTCCCGGGAGGGTTGGGTTTTAGGACTCCTGGCAGTGGGGTGAGTTCTTAATTTGAGGGTGATTGTTGATTGAGCTGGTGGCCAGGTTTATTGAGAAGCTSAGGAGCTTTTCAGTAACAGTCATAAAGTACCAACCCATGAGAAGCTGAGATTGCAGGGGAGTAGCAGGACTGAGAGGAATGGAGTTACCAGCTGGAGAGCGACGTGGTCTTGTTATCCAGTTAACACCTCGTGGAGCTGGGAGATGCTTAGCTCTGGTTAGCAGGAGCCCCAGGGTGAGCAGCCAAGGGTTTCACAGCTCATGGTTTGCTGTGAAAAGCCAGGGCTCACCCCGAGTCGAGGACGCCAACACCATCCCCTGTCCCCGGCGAGCCCCRGTGCCGAGGTTGGCCTTCTCCATCTCCGAGGCAGCCTCCTCTGCTCCCCCTCTCCGTGGCGATCGCTGACGTGTTTATTTCGCTGATTAATGAACTCTGCAAATTAACCTCCTCGCTGCTCTATAATTGCCATTAAGGCTTCAAAAATCACTTAAGCGTTTCCGGCGCTGGCGAGCCCATTCCGTTCGGCCGGGCAGCGCCGCGTGCTGATTGCAGGGAGATAGAGCCCGGCTCCTGACCTCCACGTTTACAATTAATTATTGCATTCAGCACCCAAATTACCCCCGGTCTCCACGTGCTCAGCTTTATCTCTCTGCACACACGGGCTTGGCTTTTAATTAAAGGTCCTTCAAATTAAATGAAAACAAATTCAATTATTGCCTCTCATTGGAACGGCTCACCGCAGAGTCCTGACTATACTTCTTCTGTGGAGAACCTGGAGACTGCTGGTCTCCCATAATCCAGTCTGACTAAATTTGCCTGATSTGCTGTTTTCCTTATCACTACTTGAGCTGTTCTCTCACTGCCAGGTCAGACGTGGGCTTGACTTGCAGAGAAAGCAGAGTTTTAAATGGTGTTGTTCTCTCTTGTCTGCATCTTTATACTGTTGCCCTTCAAGGAGAAGTTGCTCTTGTACGCTGTGAACGGGTGGGACCGTCATCATTAGTCTTCATTTTGGCAGCAGTGGAAGGCAGAGGACCCCAAAAATGAGGGTTTGGCCTCCCTGGTGCTGGATACCTGACTGCCAGGCAATGGGATAGTCCCTGCCACAAGGGCACTGTAGTGTTTAGGGCTGTTTGTTTGAGCGTGGAGCCCTCCAAGCCCCAGGTCTTCCCAAAAGGGGAAATACTTCGTGTGAACAGGGGCAAATTTTTTCCAGAAGTGTGACTTGCATGATTATGGTGGTGAAAACATCACAAATTAGTGTTATTTCTGATGACCTTGGCAAAACCCAAGTGGCTGAGAAGGTTTTGCAGCAGGCAGATACCTTGGGAGAGCTTGGCTCAAACAGCAGCTCTTGGCTGCAAATGAGCTCCATTTAACCCAAATTGTGCCTTCTAATGCCCAGATGCCTTTTCAAGTGATGTCCTTTCCTCCCTCCAGCCAGGGTTTCTTAGCCAGCAAAGCATCTCCCTGTCCCACACACGAGTGATCTCCTAAAAGGTCCTTGTTCATCTCCCACGTGAAGGAGAGAGAGAATATAGCTCTGGCACTGCTCTGCCAAGTGCTTTGGTCCCGGTTATTATCTTTTCTCCCTTTGTGCGGTTTGTGCCATCATCTGTGCTGGCATGAGCTGGCAGGAGGGACCAGCTCCAGCCTCACTGATGCGGAGGAGGAAACYGTCCAGCGTGCAGAGGAGGGGGAACCGAAGTCAGCGAGCGTGCCCAAACCCCRGAATGATAATTAACGTCTGGGGTAGGACTCTCTGGTGGTGTAAATTAGCAAAATATCCGCAGCGTTTTGCCAAGTACCATGATCAGCCTCATTAGCCGCACCTATGGAAAACCCTGCCCTGGCTCTCCGGGGCTGCGTGTGCCCGGCGAGGGCACCGGGCAGCGATGCCACGCGCGGGCGAGCCGGGGGATGCTSTTCCAGCACGGTTCAAAAAGCACCAGCCTGCGCTTTCCGGAGCAGCCAAACTCCTCATAAGTCTCCCGCTGTGCCGAGCTCTCTCCGTGCCGCTCTGTATGGTAATCACCCCAGATTATATTGCTCTTTAAAAGGCCGCAGCGATCGCTTTTATTTTGCTCGCAGCCAAGCGCGGCTGCCTGGCGGTGATTGAAGGTTAGGCTGCTGTGACCGCCCGCTCTCCCAGCCTGGGCCCGCATTTCCCCTTCATCTGGTCCCTACTGGGAGCTTTCCCTGTGCCCTTTGCTTACAGACGGGCTCTCTGCTCACTTGTGATGTGCTAATTCCGTGACATCTCTTTTCCCAGCTCAGCGCAGGGTGAGGATAGAGGGTGGCAGTGCGTTGGGAGGTGGGATGCTTCCCGGCACCCAGCCTTAGCGTGGGGTAGGGAGCATCCTGCGGCACCTCCCTAGAGGCATTTTCCCCCTTTGCTTTTCCTGCCCGGCATTTGACCAGTGCAAAGACACGAGCAGCCTGGCTGCCTTTCTAGTCCGAGGTGGGCTCCGGCCGGCTTTGGTGCTTTGGAATTCTGATGGAGAGCGAGGGAGAGGTGCCTGTAAATAACCACGATGCACACGCGGGGCTCCGTCCCTCTGTGCCAGTGCTGCAAGGCGGGGAGAGGAAGGCAGAGCCCCTGGGAAGGGCGAGATTCCAAAGCCTGGAGGAGAAGAGGCGAAGGTGGTAGGGATGAGAGGAGAGGCGGTGCGGGTGGATGCACGGGAGGGGACTGCAGAGGAGCAAACACCGGAGAGCTGCAGCGAGCTCATCTCTGCTGCCCGCGGGGTGCCYGGGCTGAGCGAGGCGGCTCTGCTGRCRTTTAATTTGTTGCTGGACACCGCGTCCCGCGGCTCACTCGCCCCCTCGGGGCGGCAGCAGAGCCGCTGCCTCCGGGTCGAGGCGCAGRGCGCGTTTCAAAGCCGGGCAGCGCTTTGTGGGTTGGTTTTTTTTTTTRCTACCACCCGGCGTTTGGGCAATTATTAGTCTAGAGCAGTCGTGGAGGATTTTCTGCTTCAGTTCACGAGTTCCCTCTTGCTGCACAAACACTCTGGTGGGGAACCGATTTTCTCTGTGATGTTCCTGCAGCCGCTGAGATGTCAGCTTGGTGTCTGGGGTATCGCAATGAATGTCTCTTCCCCATCAAAACCATCTGGAGTGCTTTAATAACACGGGGTGAGTTCCCAAGGTAGTGCTCCTGTTGCAGCTGAGGATTAAGATAGGATGTCAGAGTTTGTGTCCGAGGGAATCGCATTTTTCCCTCACCTGCAGCATCTTTCCCTCAGTGGATCTCGAGATGTGTTAATCCTGCAAGGMACAGCAGGGTTGGCATCCTCGGGCTGTGGCTGGGGGAAATCAGGCACAAGGGGACCTCACATCAACCTACAGCTTCCTCATGATGGGAAGTGGATGAGCAGGCACTGATCTCTTCCCTCTGGTGAGCAGGGAYAGGACCTAGGGAACGGCTGGAGCTGTGCCAGGAGAGGTTTAAGGYTGGATATCAGGAAAAGGTTCTTCCCCCAGAGGGTGTTGGGGCACTCCCCAGGGAATGGGCCCTGCCCCAAGGCTGCCAGAGCCCCAGGAGCATTTGGACAATGCTCTCAGGCACAGGGTGGAATTGTTGGGGTGTTCTGTGCAGGGCCAGGAGCTGGAATTAAATGATCCTTGTGGGACCTTCCAACTTGGGATATTCTGTGATTCTCTGAAATCACTTCTCTGAAGATGGGTGGTCAGAGAGGAGTCCTGACTCCAATCACCTTCATGCCAGCCTTTGCTTTTCATTAAATAAATGCAGAATAGGAAAGAAAATTCTCTGTGCTGAGCATCAAAGGGCTGTGCTCTGTGCTGGGAAGCCCAGAAGTGTTGGTGCAGCCCAGGAATGTGGCAGAGGGTCTTATCATGTCGATGGGGTTTTTTTTTCYGGAGGTTTGAAGTGTGTGGAAGAAACAACAAGGTCGGAGTTCAGGTTTGCCTGCAGTCAGGTGGAACAAAAAAGTTATGAGGCGTTTAGAAAAGTGTTTGTTTTGGGCTTGCATTTGCCTTGAGAGGCCCATTACTGCGTGCCAGCCGTTCTCTGCAGCGTGCGGATGGCAAAGTGTGGTTTAYAGGCCTAATGGAGCAGATTTGTCACTGGAGCAAGGAGGTGTGACTCTCCTCAAGTCTGCAAATTGCCCCCGTGTTTCTGCAGACTGCTGGTTTTTCTTTCCTTTCCCCCCTTTYCCTCCCCCATCCATCACCATTCAGCGCTCGCCACAGTGATTTCCCCAAAGTCATCTATCCCGAGGCTGTGCCATTAACGCGCAGGCTTGGGCGTGATGGCTTTGTTTGTTCTTGGAAAACTATAAATATTGCTGGAGTAATGGCTTAGAGGATGAAGCTGGGCCATTTTTGGGTGTCTGGGTTCCCTGGGCGCTGAAATGTATTAAAAAAAAATATAAAAAATAGCCAATGCTGTGAAAGGAGTGAAGGAGTTGGGTGGGGTTTTGCCTCAGTCTTCCTCAGATACCTCATCCCTCCAGCTCCAGCTTGTTTGGCATTGCTGCAACATCCTATCCAATATCCTCATCCCGACTTGTGTCCTGAGCATCCCCTGCCCTCAACAAAGCAGGGAACGGCTAGAAGTATCCTAAGGCGAAAAGTGTAGTAGTTGTAATACRTAATTTGGCAGCCATTTGGAATTTTACCAGAGGAGAGTCTCATTTTCTGGTGGGTTGTTTGGCTTTGTTGTTTTTTCTTGTGTGTGTGGATATGTATGTCTATGAAAAGTGCTATTTGGGATGAGGGCAGAGCTTGTTTTAAGACAGCTCAGCTTCTGTGGCTGCAACGCAGATGTAATTTTAGTAATTAGAGTCAGTGCCTCTGTCTCCTGGCAGAGGGATGTTTACGTGGTGCAATGTTCCAGCCCTGTGCGTGGTATTTCAGGAGCTTTCCGGGCTTTAGAAGTGGTGGGTCCAAATATTAAACAGAGTTTTATATTAAAAATGAAGAGTTACAGGTCTGTGGGTGCGGGGGTTCCCACAGAGAAGCTGTAGATGGRAAATGCTGGAGGGTAACCTATCTTTAGGCTGGATGTCCTTATCCCARCAGTATCAAAACACCCTCTCAATATTTAGGATGCCCTTTCAGGGATTAGAAATAAGAGTACATGATTTATCTCATCAACTTTCCAGTGGAGGCACAGCAAGTATTTCCTGAGAGCTGACTGTGTGGGATGGTTTGGCTGGGCTCAAAGGTTGGACTGGATGATCTTGGAGGTCTTTTYCAAGAAATGAATAAATGATTCTATGACTCTGCTGTGAAAGCTGCTAATGGATGTGTAAGAAATGGGAAATGAAGATTATGTGATGACCTATTTTCMAACGGTAAAGAATCTGAATTCCCTGGATAATCTTCTGTTGGTTYGGGATGGGTCTTGCTGCCTGGGGCRTGGTTTGTCCCAGCCTTTGAGGTCGGGTGAAGATGAGTGTCGGTGTTCTTGTGAAATGCTGCTCTTCTCAGCCTCCCTGAGACCTAACAGCTCTTTCTGCTGAGGGCAGAGCAGCTTGGGAGGAGTGAGAAACACGAGAACCCAGAGGATGGCACTGCCACTGCTGCTGGAGAAGGAGAACGCGGGTGGAAAAAGCCGGGATTTGGCTCCTCTTTGCCAATCGAATTTTTCCCCAGYGGAGAGCAGAGGTTAATTGTTATTTGCAGCCATCCACATCCCCAGCTTCATTAGCACCGCAGAGCAGGTGGACACAAGATGGATTAGGGCTGTGCTGCACCTTGGCCTCCTTGGGAGAGGCGCGGCTCYGAAGGCGTTTTTGCTGTGAGAGATGGGATTACGCCGGGAGTTTTGCTTTTCCCATCCTCCCAAGAAGCTCCAGAGTCGGCAGCTGTGTAGGGAAGCAGGGAAGAAAGGGAGATGAGATGGGAAGAGAGTGGTGTCCAGGAATGAGTTAGACCCGGATTAGAGTGTTTTCCTTGAGAGAGGTTGTTCCTGAAAATTGTTGGCTGTTACAATGCACGGAGAGGAGGAATGAGGCAGTGGGGATGGAAAAGGTTTGCATGAGGAAACATCATGGAGAAAGGCTTTTAGAAGGGCCTTCCCAGCATGGCTTTGTCTGGAAAGCCAAGGAGGTGGGTTTGTCTGATCCTGCCAATTTTCCATGTGTACCCTGAGCCCTTGTGATGCCTTTGAGTGTGAGCTCTTGTGCCAGGGACACACACACAAGGATTTACATCCCACTAAATAAAAACAAAGCAGGGAAAATCTTCCCAGTGAGCCCAAACTGTGCTTTTCTGCCCAACCTGAATTCTGCCCAAGGCATGGCAAAGGTTAAACCTTTSCTTTTCATCCCTGTCTTCTGTGAAGACTGGACGACTTCGCTAAGTGTGATTGGAGCAGTTTGTTTTTAAGCTCCACATAAGCACTATGCTGGATTTATAGCGTTTTCATTCTTTCTGAATCGACCCACTGGGAGCCATTAAACTTTTATTGCTCTCTGCAGTTGCCTGGCCGGAGCGGGATGGAGCAGCCCTGCTGCTGGAAACGCTCCATCTTCGGCTGCCAGGGTTGTGCTGGAGAAGAGGGACACCAGGGAGAGGCCACCCAGGGCCACCCACGGAYTTGCTCATCAGCTGGAAGTAGCTTTGGATGTGATGGTTTTCCCAATCCTCTGCAGGGCAGAGGAAGACGTACAAATGCATCCTCCCCTGGCTCTTGCTGTTTCCCACCTCTCTTGACTGACAATATCCCTGCTCATCTTTAAAAGCTGGGAATGGAGGAGGCTTAAGACTCTTATTTTTGTTGCATCCCAGGACTATCCAGCTTATGAAATATCCGCTGGGCAGCTTGCCTGTGCAGGTGAGGACCTGGAAGTTCCTGTGGGAGTGTTGGATGGTGCCATCTGTCTTACCTGTTTCATCCACAAGCCTTGTGCCTAAACATTAACGAAAAGTTCCTGCCTTTTTAGGGGTGGGAAAAATTTATCACATTTTATAGCGTGGGAGAGGCAAAACATGGATGTTGCAGCCTGAGCTCCCTGACTTGACACTCTCTTGGCACAGGGAGATAGAAGAACCACCTGCTGAGGGCATTTTTCTCACCATGGTTTTCAGGACGGGTGAGCTGAGTGCCTGGTCCRGGTGCTGCTCCCTCTCCAGCCGTGCTGAGGCTAAAACTGGAGATGTTTCCTACCCAGGAGAGAGGGACCAGGCTGGGAGCAAAGTTGTCTCAAACCCAGAAGGTGGTCCCTGACCTGGGTCTCSTGTTGTGGCTGCTGAACCTCAAATGCAGCAGCTGAAAGATTTTCTGAAGGAAATTTCTCTCGGCAATGCAACTTGTGGCTCCTGTCCCGCTCTTCCCAGACCTTCACCACTGTAGGTTTTCTCTCCAACAAGGCCCTTCTTCAAGRCAAAATGCCCTTTCTGGGTTTTTCTTCTTGCCTGAACTTCCTGCAACCCTTTCCTTGCATCCCCWTGGGAGCCCCCCTTCAAAATCAGGGCTCAACCAGCCCCGAGGCTCCGATATTCAAACCATGCAACCAAATTCCGATATTCAAACCAAATGCAACTGGAATTCTGCAAACAAAAAYTGAACATCCCGGCGTGGCCACTTTTTCCTCCTGAAGGAAGGTTTGCATTATCTCCTTGTAGCTCCATAAGGCCAGGCTGGGCTACTTCTGTCGGCATGTTTTCTAATTTAATTACTTATCCTTGTCTCAAATTGTTTATGGTACACTAGGCTATTAAATGTGCCATAAGCAAATGGCTCTTGAAAGAGGAAGAGGATTTATTTGTTTTAGCAACCACTCCAACAAAAGTCTATTTCCTCAGCTAATTAAGATTCCATTCGCTAATTTAAATGTTATGCTAATTAAAGCATAATTCTGAAACTGTAAAAAGGAACTTAAAAAAAAAAGGGGGGGGAGAAAAAAGAAGCAGCAAGTAAGAAAGAAAACTGGTTGGCCTTTAGAAATTACATTAAATTTATTGTGTTGTTGTAACAATGGTGAGCGGAGTAATTATTTCATTTGCCTCTCATGTGCTATTCATGCTGTTGCTTTTATTCATTTTCCCCCCATTCTCACACTTCATCTCATTAACACCCATTCTCTCCCCTCTAATGGGCATCATCTTGCRATGGTTTAAGATGAATTGTGAGCGTGATCCCTGTGCTTCCCAGAAAAGGGCCACACCGAGAGTATTTGAGCCTGTTTATCTTCCAGCCCAAGCTGAGACAGTGCTCAGCAGCCAAACTCAYGGAGTTACATTGTGCTCACTTTAATTAAAATATAAATAACCGAGTTTTGGGGAGTGGAAAAAAAAGAAGGAGCAAAAAGAGCAAGGTCTGTTTTGGTTTGTGTTTTCTTTATGAAATCTGGCTGTACATGCAGGGGACTGGCTCCTATTCTCAGTCCACCCATCGGATTCTGGCCTTGTAACTTGGGAAATAGAATCAGTGAACACTTCAAAAGGAGATTAATTCACTGGAGACTTTACTGAGGTAAAGTCTGTTACTTTCAAGGCCAGATTGAATGGGACTTGGAGCAACCTGGTTTGGTGGAAAGTGTCCCTGCCCATGGCAGTGGTGGAACTAAAGGGTCTTTAAGGTCTCTTCCAACCCAAACCATTCTGGAATTCTATGATTGTTGAGCAGAAACAAACATATTGGGGAAAAACTTCATCTTGGGCTTGCTGTTGTAGTTTTGGCTGTCAGCTGAATGTCAATTATGGGAGGTCCACTGTCCACCTTCCATCTGGGTGATCCCACCAAGATGCATCACCCATGGGGGTTGGAATGGCCTTGGGACAGCCTGGGAGGTGCCAGACTGATGAGCATCAGAACCCCAGCCTGAGCATCAGCTCCTTGCTTTGATTTTTGCTTTGCCTGGGCCAGGGTGAGACTTTGAGCTTTGCTGGAGCCTCCAGAGGTTGGGATGAAAGGGCAGAGCCATCTACAAAGTGGAGAGAAACCGAGTTACTGAGAGCAAGTGCCTGCACTGGAAAGGAAATAAAAGGAGAGGGGGAGATGAAAGGTGAGCATTAAGACCTGTCTGGTAGGAGCAAGGCATGAACCCCAAGAGAAAGGAGGTTGTAGCAGCCCCAGTCTTATCCCYCTGATGTCATCCCTGTAGTCAGGCTCCCCTCCTTCCTCCAGGTCCCTCTTTGTCCCCCAGAGCCTTCCCCCACTCCTGGCTGCTCCATCCTGGGGAAGGGACTTTGCAGAAAGTTGCTTTGCAGCGTTGTCCTGCTGTGCTAGTCTTATTAATAACAAAAACCAGTCTGTAGTTTATTATATTGCTTTAATTTATGCATTTGGAGTTTTTTAAGAGAAAACCAATTAAGATTCTCTGATGAGCCCTCCAGCTCCCAGTGACTTTGGGAGACACTTGCCACGAACTGCATTCAATCTGCAGCCAGTACCTTTGTGTGTGGTCCTGATAAACACTTTTGGGTGATGCTGAAAGAGCTGCAATGTCTCTCTTCCTGTCTCCTCCTTTGCCTCCTCATCCTGCTCACTGCCACAGACTTGCCTGGCAGGTCGAGTCCCTTGCTGGTAGAGTTTTTACTGGTGCAAACTGGAGTKCGTGAAAAAGCCCATATGACATTCAGGGCAGGGCTGGTTGATTTTCTGCCCTGCCCACGGTGTGGATTGGGAGTTTTCAGCTGTTTCAGAGCTGGGGATGTTGGCTGCATTGGCTGCTCTGGGTGCTGCAGTTGGATGTAGGAATTTTGGGGTGTGCACCATATCTGTGGAGGGATAGGGACTGAGGGATGTATGTTMCTGGAGCAGCACCTTGCTCATCACCCTTCCCGCACCCCAGACCCTCTGTCCATCCCTAATTTCTCCCTGCAGCTGCTCTCCAGCCACGGATCATCCCCTCTCCATCCCAGCTCAGCCCCTCGCTCCGGACCCACAAGCAGCACCTGCTTTCCCCGTCCTGGTCCGCAGATATATTTAAACTTTGATCTTGATGGGAAGTGACTGGTGCTACATTAAAGCCATATGTTTTCCATGGAACGGCGAGGACGTGTAAGCTCAGTGATATTCACATCTAGAGAGAGCTGGGAACTTGTAGTGCCACCCACGCTTGGTATTTCTGCCGGCTCTGCGAGGCTTACACAGCTGGGGAAGGCAGAGTGGGAGCGAGATCTTCTGCTTAAGGGATTTTGTAGAGAGAGATGGATTAGATAGATTTGATGGAAACTGATAGTTTATGAAAATGAATTCACCTGCATCTCAATTTGGTTCTCGATGCCAGGAGACAGAGAAGAAAAGGAATAAAAAAAGGCAAGAGGGGGAGAGAAAAAACAATCTGAAGTTAATTAAAGTGCAGTTTTGATGTGCTGGGCTGGACCGTTTTCTTTTTAGCTGTTTAGCAAGTGGGATGGATCCCTGAGTGTCAGCTTCCCAGAGAGGAGTAAGCAAAGGGATGCTGCGTCTTGGGATTTCTCTTCATCTCCTCTGACTGTCTCATGGGTGGCTTAGGGGAATGAAGTGGGACTGTGTCAAAAGAAGTGAGGAGAACCATATTGGCCATGGGTACTTGGCAGSATGAAAAAAAACTGCTTACGATGGCTGCGCTTATCTCTGCATTTATCGGAAGTATCCTGACAGGAGTGGAATTAGTGCTGCTCACTCAGCACCCAGCTGGAGCAGGCTGCCATCCCCGCTGGCTGTCACGCCACTCCGTCAGGTTCGACCATTGGAGAAGCCAGATGTTGGGTGGGAATGAAAAAAAAMATTAAAAATCCCTTTTTCAACTTCCYTGTCACCAGGAAGGTGACGAACCAAAACGTGGTGTTTCTGTCGGAGGCAGGGGAGTCAGGGAGGGTTGCAGGAGTCTTTCCATCCCAAGAYGTGGAGCTCTGCAAAGCCAGGGAGGGAAATAGGACTGTCCTTGTTTTGCAGAGTGCAGGAAGAGTCACAACCTGCTTTTCAAAGGTTTGGGTATGCAAAGGTGCCCCTGCCTTCAGTCAGACAGGGCACGGGCAAGGGTTTGCAGAGAGCCCCCTTGGAGTGAGGGTTGAGGTGGCTCTTGGAMCTTGGTTTGAGTGTTTCCAGCTGAAGGGGCTGTTGGGACAACTGGCTCTGGGATGGGTGGGAAATCTGGCTTTTTCCTTGGTCTGGGTGCTCAAACAGGGCCTTTCCTTTCTTCCCTGTGATGGAAAACCCTCTGAGCAGCCTCCCGTCCYGAGGAGGTCGTGTTCCCCTGTGAAATCCTGTTGTCAGGGCAGTGAAGGTCAGAGAGGTTCTTGGAGTATCASCAGAGCAGCAAGACCCAGGATCTGAACCATGTTCCTCATTGCTGTCTATAGATACTCTGATTGCTAAATAATTATTGGCATTGGTAGGCACAGGCAGCTCCTCAAACTCCTCGTGGCYGTAGGCAGATCTCTTCATCTCTGTGCTTTGATGCCTTCATCTAGACAACAGCAATAATAATCCTTATTTTCTCTCAGTTTATGCCACTCTTTCAATGTAAATATGAACTCCTTTGGGCGAGAAGTGTCTCTGGGAACACGTGAGGGATAACCGGTGTTTGGAGGTGGCATCACATGCACAAGCAGGACCTTTATAGMAGGGTTTTGTGCAACTCCAGAGGGCATTTTTCAAAGGAGGATGGGAAAAAAGCCAACACAGAAAGCTGAAAACAAAGCATGTGGGTAAATTAAGGCATGTAAGTCTCGCTTTGGAGTGTGAGGGAAGCATCTCTGCCTGGTTAGTTTATCAAAGRGAGGTTAAGAGGTGATTTCCTTGTGGTCTACATATTTCTCTGTGGGGGAGAAGCTGCTGAAAACAGACAGGTTTTTAATCTAGCAGCAAAGACTGTGTCAGGATCCAGTGCTGGAAGGTGAAGCTGGACTCATTTACAATAGAAGCAGTGTCCAATTTTTGAAGGGAGGGTAATTAATCATTGCAACGACTCACTCTGAACCACAGCAGGGCTGCCACAACCCGTGAGCTTTACACTTAAGGGAGACGTTTCTGAGGGGCTTTCAGGAGCTACAGGGAAATCTGGGAGCTCGTGCAGGACCCACCAGCAGCAGGACCCTGCCTTCTATGGGATGTGGACAGTCCCATGCTGGCTGCTCACCTCCAGGAAGCCGAGTCTTGCTTGGACAAGGGTGTTTTTATCCCAGTTTGGATGTCTGCAYGGTGCTGGGGTGTCCTCAGGTGCACAGAGTGACCATGGATGCATTAAGCACTAATCACTGCCAGGCCTCCAGGGAGCAGCAGAGTCGTTGTGCCTTTTTTTTTTTCTTTCCTTTCAAAAGCATTTTTAAAAATCAATACAAATAAATAAAGAGGCCATAAATCTAGGAAGACACCCGCAGCTCCCTCCGGAGCCCTCTGTTTTGTGGGGATGGGTTGAAGGGTGACACAGCATTGACCTGCCTGAGATAGATGGGAGGATGCTGGAGCCAATGGACCCTCTCAGGATGCAGGAGAGGAGGCTCAAGGGGGGTTGCAGGAGTGAAATGGTGCAGGATGTGTTTTGCATCTGGTTTAAGGTACAGGACTTCCCCAGCTGGCCATTAACCAAGGGAAAAGCCTGGCTTCAGGAGTGTTTTGCTGACTTGGAGGCAGAGGCCGGGGATTGCTTGAAAAACAAGACTGAGCTGAGGCGGACCCGAAGAGCAGCCCCTTGCCTTTGCTCCCGTGACCTCATCTGGTCAGACTCGATTTCTCCATGCCTGTGTTGCAGCTCTGGGGACACGAGTCACTCCCAGCTTGATTTATTTGTGCTGAGCAGCATCGCCTGCCTCTGGCACAGACGGGTGGCAGTGACGGGCACACTTCCGCAGGAGAACCCATGCAGGCTTCGTCTCTGTCTCGGCAGGAGGGGTGTTTATTTGGGCATGGTTTTGGAAACATCCTGCCTGTCTCTGGGAACTTGGGGTTGAAGGTCCCTGCCCTGCTGGTGGAAGCTAACTAGGAAATCTTAGATGAATTGTGCAATGCAGTGCACTGGGTCGTTTCCAGTGCTCATTCATCCACGCTTGGTGGTACGAGCAGGTTAAAGCTKTTCCCAAGGGGCAATATATTCTTATAAAACACAAGATGCTGCATGTACCCCTTCCTGCCCAGGCCAAACAAATCCTGCCTTGGGCAAATAGAGCATAAAAGAGTGACACAGGCAGCAACGTCCTTTACCTGAACGTTGTCGTCATCCCTGTGGTGTGTGGCAGAGAAGCAGCTCTGCCTTGGCAAGAATCCTGCTGAGGGGGAAAATTTATGCATGGCACCTCCAAATTTGTATTCGTGGGTGCAAGGTGGGAGCAGCGGCTGCTCGGGGGATCCTTGCTGGGTCGCTGGGGGGAGAATTCATCCCTCTGTGTGCCCAGTGTGATCTCAACAGGTTTCGTGGCTCTCTTGTCTCCCTTCCCCCCATTCCCCTTCGAGGGGGGCTGGTTGTTTCTGGCACGGAGGGTCTTCCTCGGGCACGTTGTGCAGGAATTGCTGCGCTCCTTGGTAATCATGGACTGTCAGCAGCCTAAGGAGGGGAGTTCAGCTCAACACCAGCACTGCAAGGAGAGATAATGGTAAATAACCAGCAGCTATTGGGGAAGGTTGAAGTAAAATAAATGGATCCAATTTTCAGTCTTTCTCTTGGGTTTTTGAATTTTTTTCTTTTTCTTGCTCTGTCCTTTCTTCCCGTTTGACTTTAGAGCAGCTTGGGCTGGTGCAGCCCCAGCAGGGCTGGAGAGCCCTGCACCTGAAAGTGAGGAGGCCCTGGGCTTTTGCTTGGGTCTGCACCCAGGTCCCAAGTTTTTAGGTGTTGAGGGGGGAGGCAAAAAAGCAATTTGACTTCTCGTCAAAGGATAAGCTGGGAAGGAAAATGCCTGATCACTGCCGGTGGATGGAGGAGGGGAAAAGGGGCTCAAAACCTCTCCTCACATCTTGAATAAATCTTTTCCCTGGTCTTGCTGCCCACACATAAACAAARTGCATTTTCAACCTGTTCTTTCTCTATCCGTGACAGCACAGTGGCAGTTTTTGCCAGAAGTCCTCGTGGGCTGTTGGTGGAAGCGTGGTGGTGGGAAGCGAAGGGTCCCCGTGCCCTGCGGGGGCTGCGGGAATCGCTCCAATCGCTGCTCGCTGACCTCTGCTTGAGGCTTTGAAATGCCTGTGAGAAAACCATAATAGCTTCCCACCTTGCACATCCTCCTTGTCAAAACAGAAACATTGCTTGCAGGACCTCATCCAGGACTTAAATACCTCCAGAAATTCCTCTGCAGCAACTCGCTTTTCTGCCTTGCATCCAGGAGCTCTGCTGTCAAGCTGCTTTTCTTCCTTCCCAGCATCTCTTTCTCAGTGCTGCCTGCYGGCTTTGGGGACTGGGAGGATGCAATCCTAATTATCCTCGTGGTGTTTTCTGTCAATTCTTGGGATTACGTATTCCCATCAGGGAAGAGAAGGTGCAGTAACTGGCCCTGCTGTTGGCACAGAACAGGGGAACACTGCACCCCCCTTTGCAAAGTATTTTTGGGGCCACACTGAGCTGCTGAAAAAAATTTGGGTGCCTGCGTTGGGTGCTCTCAGGGACCTCCGGAGCCCTGGGTGCCCACAGGTCACTCCATCCCYTTCCCACTCCGCTCAGTTTCCCGGGACTCAGAAATGACAAACATGCAAAGCACGGTGTAATTAAACACGCTGTGCGCTGGCTCATTAAGTGGCTGCTGGGAGTAAAGAGAAAGCCTCGCTGACAGCCCCGTCAGCCCGGCCTGGCAGGAGCAGGGCCTGGGAGATGACTCATGGCCAAGCACAGCAAGCACGATTCCAACCCCACGCCCGGCGCCGAGCCGGGATGCAGAGCATCCGCAGCCTCTCCCCGCCACATCCGGCTCGGCTGTCCGGACCTGCAGATGAGAAATAAAATAAACAGCAATTTTCCAGCCGTGCAGGCTCTTTAAGCCCTGATTGCAAGCAGTGTGCTGTCTGCTTTTTCAAGTTCTCGTGCAAAAGCATGTCAGGTTTCCTTGGAAACTTCGGAAACTTCCTGTCCTTGGCGTGAATCCTCGGTGGTGTCGAGGACATCACGTGCTGCAGAGCGGGCGGAGCTGTCGAGCTGTGGTGTTGCCCTCCCTGCACCTGGGTGTTGCTCAGGAGGGGCCTTTCAGGGYTCTTTGGGGTGCTGTGTGTGTGGTACCCCAGAGAGAGCTGCCTGTGGGGGCATGATTCCCACTGCAGGAGCTTTACCTGGATTTACCTGCCAAGGCTGCAGAGTGGAATCTTCTTTTGAGCGCTCCAGAAAGACCAGGGGAATCGGGAAATCAGATATCATAGGGGAATCTTCTCAAACAGCAAGGCCGCCTCCAAAAAGAGGCAAGATGAAGAGGCTCTTGGGCACCTTTTTGCAGCTAAATTGTTCCTCAGCTCAGAGCAGGCAACCCTGCTGACCTTCCCACCCTACATTCCGARGGAAAAGCCCAGGCGGCCCTCGCGGCTGCGGTGAGCGATGCCCCAGCCCTTTTCTTCTCCCCTTTTTGAAATCTGAATTTTCCATAAAGCTAAGCCCAGACCTCTGGTGAAAGGTGTCTTCTGCTGCACAGTCGTGGGGAGATGGGAAAAAAAGGGTCTTCTCTTTCTTCTTTAAGGTTCTTCTCTCTCTCCTTTTCATTTTCCTTGAGCCCTGGAGTGAAATTCCGTAAGGGCTCTGTGAAAGAGCGCTGACACAAGACTCTAATTTCAGGTGTGAATATGGAGACGTTTTTCATTAGGAAGCATATGGTGTTAAGGTTAAAAAAAAAAAAGAGATGAAATTTGACAGCCAGGAACAAAGCAATGGAATAATAACTACAGGTGGGCAAAGTCTCCAGCAGCGTTTGCAAACAGCAAAACCAAGCCAGGGGCGGTTCAGATCCAAGTGTTATTGTTACTTATTAGAGTTGGTGGAAAATTTTTCAGAAGAATCAGGGGGTTTTTTGACAGAAACTTGGGTTTTCATCAAAAGTGAAATTTCCATGGGAAGTGTTCACCTTCTGCGGGAAATTTGGGCGTGTGGAAGGAGACAAAGAAAGAAATAAGAAAGCGAAGAAAGACGTCAGAAAGCAGCTGAGAAGTTTTTCTGTTGAGTGGTGGGTGAAGCGTCCCTCCCAGTGCCAGTGCAGGGCAAATACAGCCTGGGAAGGTACCTGCTGGGCACCTGGGTGCTGGTCACCTTCAGCTCAGGGGATGCAGGCACTTGGCTCCATCYCTGCTATCAAACACTGGCCTGATCTCCCCATTAAAGCAAGCTCATAAATACACAGCAGCTTTCCCATCTGTAAGAAAATGTTTCCTTGCTTCTTTCCTTAGGGACTTTGTGGAAGTTTTCTGCCTAGTCATCTAGTGCTTTGTCCTTATCTCTTGGAAGCGTTTCCTAATGGCTAGAGATCCAGATTGGGAGGYCTGAGAGGCAGCTGTTCTCCAAAACATCTTTTATTTCTCTTTCTACCTTGTAAAACAGGGTTAAAGGTATTAATGTTCCTGGTGAAATACTGGGAGAGATGCTGATTAAAAGCCCGGGATGGGAGGTGGATCATTGCTGCCGGAGCGTTGCGTCCAGCCTCTCATCTCTCCTTGGGGCTTTGGGAGGAAGTTGAGCTYGGGAGCCAAATGTCATTGCTGAGGCTCCGCTTTCTTCTCCGCTCTTTGAATGCCAGGTCCCRAGTGGCCTCGCAATTTATGGTGAATATTTTATACCTCTAAATGATGTTTTGTGGGATTCCGCTCGTCTCGCCTGCTGTGCCTCCGTCAGTCGTGGAGGATGGAGCCTTTGTTGTATGTGTCACGCTTGACGAGGCGCCGTTTTTCCAAACGGATAATTCTGTTCCTCTGCCGTCGAGGAACTTGTTTCCTTCCTGGAAAAGCTGCTCTGTGGCTCAAACGAGGCTTTGGCCACCAGGGAGTCGCCYGGGTAAAAGACAGATGTAGGATGGCTGCAGGTGACCTTGAGATAAGGCATGGAGGGTGCATTGAGGGGACAGCTTCCTCATAGTTTTTCCTGGTCCCATTTTGCAGCTTGTTTTGGCTGGGAAGAGCTTCAATGGAGGGGGAAGTGTGGGTTACTGCATCCCCAAGGTTGTGCCCTTCTCACAGATCGCTTCCCATGAGCAGGCAGGGCAGGGCAGAGAATGAGCTGGCTGAGGGGAGGGAGCAGGTTTCTCTACACAAGAGAAAAAGGGCACTTAAAAAAGAGAAATTGGAAAGAGGGAAGATAAATGGCACGAGAAACAAGTCAGTAAAAAACCCAAGTCGGGAGATGGGGTTGGGAATATGCTGCTCGTTTTCTAGTTCCAGCCATTCCCTTCTGCTTTGAGCTGGCTCAGACAGGCTCGGTGCTGTGTCAGCCCAACGACAGCGGGGCCAGTCCTGCTGTGTATCCCTGCAAAGCAGGAGCAGGATGGAGCCAGGCCAGCCTTGCTCGCTGCCTCGGAAGCTGGARCATCACACTCCACAGGTGGCCGCATCCCAAAGCCCTCGGCGGACGCGCTCCCACCGCGCCTGCACGGGGCTTTGACTTCGGGGACCCGCGRGATGAAAGGTGCCGCAGAAACACCAGTTTTATTAGCACCGTGGAMGGTTGCCAGCCATAATTAAAGCTGTGAGGAGCTTGGCGGTCTCACTTCACAGAGCCTGGTACAAATATTTCTGCTGGGTTTGATCCACGCTGTTTTGGAGCCTCTCGGTTTCACCTCGCGCCGCCGAGCCGCGTGAGGTCTCCGCGAAGAGCTCGGTGAGCCCTCGCCGAGGTGAAGCAAGGCGAAGCTGACGTGATGTGAACGCTGATGAGGCGACCAAGTTTCCTCTCAGTGGGCCACAGTTTGCTTGCGAAGTTTGGATAAATTGGATGGGAGTGAAGTAACTTGGAGAAGTCAGAGAAGTAGCGCCTTGTGTGGGATTCGCCAGCATATTTCCCGCATCTTCTCTGTCTCGGAGAGGAGGAGTGTGGGGAAGGAGGTGGGGAAGAGCAGACTAAGAAGAGGAGGCAACCTTTCGTAACTGCGTCGAGATGTCTCTCCTCCCTCCCCACTCCTGCAGGAGCCATCTGCTGCAGCTCAGCAGGCTTGAGCCCAGTCAAACTGCTTCCCCCCTGCCTCATAAATCACTGCTTGCAACTCCAGGCAGGTGTCAAAGTATAGGTTATAAATGCTCCCTTTCGGAGAATCTCTTTGCAAACATGGTTTATCTGGGGACTGAGWGTTCCTTCATGGCACCTGCTTTTAGCTCCATAAAAATCCAGCCGTGGTAGGTGCCCAAGTTTCTCTGTAGCCACTAAGGAGATATGGGTGACCCAGGAGTTATTGCTCTCTCTGCATCTCTCTGGTGGTGGTGGAGGAAACCTGGAGGATTTGCTTGACTGGGCATGTTTAGAAGGCAAGGACTGGCTCAGGTGATGCTTGGTGGGGTTTTAGGAGATCTTCTTATTTGAGAAAATTTGAACAAAGGGACTAACTTAAAGACCTCTTCAGCCTCTTACCCTTAAACTTTGAAGGTGACTTTAATCAGCTCCCTGAAGGCATTGTCCCATCCTTGGCAGACTCCAGGGGATCGAGATGATGACTTAACCTCCGTACAACAGAAACATTTGGTACAGGACATCGTAACTGTGAAATCATCCTTGTGACAACAGATGACTCATCCCCAAGACGATGAGAACCTCCCCTGAATTCCTAAAAGTCCTCTCTCATCCACACTGTCGAGCCCAGGCTGTTGGATCCAGCCTACAGACACAGCCCTGCCTCTCTCCTGCTTTGTGCGTTAAACACATCCCYGAGTGCCGCCACCACGCTTTGAGGGTGGGTTTCTTGCAAGCACCACCTTTTTTCCTCAACAGCAGCTCCCCAGCGGGGTTAAAACTGGAGAGAGGGATGGAGAGCTCCTTCCATCTGTTGCCCACCTCTCCTCGCCAATCCGATGGGCCACCCGCACTGTGGCCCCTCCCGAGCCGAGGGGCACGGCCGAGCGCGCCGTGGGAGGTGGCGTGGTGGGGCTGTGGGCACCCAGGGATATTTTTAACGCCGTTCCCCGAACGTGCAGGAGGCACCGGCAGAAAGTGCCAGATTGCCAGCCCAGCCAAGAATTCCAGGCTTGCGAACTGCCGGGGAGGGAGCCAAGGCGTGAATTCAGCGTGCCGCGCTTTTTTCCCAGAGGCTGCACGGAGAGGGCTGGAGCATCCCTTGATAGACGAGTGCTCCTGCAGCGTGCAGGGACATCCCTGCCCCAGGCGTGGGCTCCGAGTCAGTTGTACCCTCCAAGATATCCCCTGTTCACAAATCCCCTCCTCGTGGCCACGCAGCGGGGTGGCCTCAGCCCATCCCGGGTCCCTGAGGGTGTTTACGTGCCACAGCAGTGCCAGCCCGGCTCCCGTTTGTCCCCAAGAAGGGGACAGATGATGGCCGGGAGCTGATGCCAAGCCGGCTGCATCCTCTGCTGCGGCAGAAACAGGTTTTTTGCTTGTTCCTGACCTAGAAACGGGGCCAGCCACCTCGAGGTGAAGAGCTCTGCATCCTCTTACCCATCCCCGGAGCCTTTTAATCTTCTGAGCTGAAGATCTTTTGATCTGAGCAGCTCTGTAGTGCAGGCCAGGCTGGCCAGGAGGTGTTGAATGTTTAAAAACCCTGGGCTGCTCTCACTACAGGGGAGTGATGCAGGCTTAAAAACAGGTCTCTGGTTCCTCCTGTGGCTGGGCAGGGGATGAGGGAGGACAAGGACTCTTGCAAACACCTTGGGTGCCAGGTAGCAGTGTAATATCCAAAGGTTGTTCCTGTGTTGTCACTCTAGCCTCAGGCTAGAGCAGCATCCCTGGGGCTTGGGGCTGCTCTGCAGCAATGGGGCAGGAGTCAGGACTGAATTCATCCCTGCTAATCCTTTGATTTCTTTAGGAAATCCCTGCCTGGTTCTCAAACTGGCCAGCAGTGCCTGAGTACCCCCAAGGGTGGGGATAAAGGCTTGGAAAGACCACCAAGGATCGGGAACTGCTCTTCTTGGGGTGCTGGCAATGCACACCCCCAAACTGTGCTGCTTGGGCGAGAGTCTGGCAACTGATGCCATGACCTTACAGCCACCACAAAATACTTCATTTCCAGCCTCCAAAGCTGCATTTTGGAGTTACCTCTTCAGCAGCCAGGAGTGCTTTTTGGAGAGCTGTTATCCTGCTGCTCCTGTGTGCATCACATTTGAGCCGCCGAGATGTTTGTGCAATCCTTCTCCTTCTGGCTGCAAATAGGCACCGCTTCCTGGCAGTTCAGTGATTTCAGGGGATGCTGCTGTGGCTCGAGRAGGCAGCCGTGGTCTGGCAGGGCASAGCCTTGGCCTCTGACCTTACAGAGCCTTTGCACAGCATTTGCTGCCTAATGAGGCTTAGGCAGCAGCCTGAGAGCCGCGTGGCAGATCATTGCGGGAAGATCAGCTATTATTGGAGTTGGTGCAGATGATCTGAGCTCTGATTTGCTTCTCTCTCAAAATGCAATTAGTCACTTCCACCAGCTCAAAGGAGAGCAAGGGCCTGAACTATTTGTGGCTTCGTGATGAGGGAGCAGAGGAGCGAGTCCTCCTGGTCTGGACAACTCCAGAGGAGCTTTGCCTCGTGGTGGCTTTTGATAGTGATGCTCAAATCGAGCTCTGTGTTAAGTGTTCACATTTTTAGCACCCTGAGATTTGCAGCTGTGCCCTGGGTGTTGGGTGAGGTGCTGGAGGCAGAGGAGGGGCACTGATGGAGCCAAGTGGGTCCATCCACAACAYGGCAGCGATGGGGAAGGGGGAGCAAAAACCCACTTGCCAGAATCCAGCGTGGTAGAGCTGTTGTTTTGTTGTTCACTGGAGTGGTGAAAGGCCCTACAGAGTCACATTGCTTCCCTTCTCCCTGGCTGGTGGGGATGCGATGGTTTGGGCTCAGCCCTGCCCGCAGTGCCAGCTCTGCACCCGGGACTGTTTCTCTCCTCAGCAGGAGCTAAGGAGCAGCTTTGTCAGCTGGCAGGCTGCCTCCTCCTCCACAGAGGTGTGCTGGCTGCAGCTTTGCTCCTTTGTAGGTGAGCTCTGCCTCGTCAGGAGCCAGCAGAGCAAAGCACCGTGCCAAGAAGATGCTCGTGTGAGATTATTCYCAGTTTGGCACCCAACCTCGGGGGCTTTAAAGGAGCTTTCCTCTCTCTGCACTGCACTTTGCCTTTAAACACTCCTGGTTGGTAGTTGCTGGGAGTGTGAAAGCACCTCAGGTCAATTGGTGTTTCTGAACACCTTAATTAAGTTCTTTTTGCTTCTATTGAGCCCCTGCCCTTAAAAACCAGCCTTGAAATTGCAATACATAACCAACACCTTAAGGTTTCTTTATAGTCTTAACTTTCTGCTTGCAGGTACTTTCTTGCCTGAGCAATCTCTTCTCCCTGTTCTTCCCTGCCTGCCAACTGCTGCTCCCCCAGGGATCTCCCTGGGATCTCCCTGCAAGGGTTGCCACACCTCCCATCCCTGCTGAAACCTTTCTACCCCTCAGTCCTGCCAGGTTGTCTGTAAAAACAGCATTAGGGGGGGTGTTTTGTTGCTAGTGGGGTGTGCTTAGGTCTGTGGGCTCCCGGGGCTTGCACGTGGGCAGCATCTTCGGGCTGTGTTTGGAATCGTGGTGAGATCTGGATCCGGGGAAGATTTGTAGGGTTCCTACTTTTCCCTGCCGTGGGCACGGACCCCATGCCAGTGCCATCACGCACAGTGCTGTCACAGCAGSTCTCCTGCCCTGGCTGCACTGTTGTCTTCCCTCTCCCTTCCTCTGCCCTGATTAGAGCAGTGGTTGTGTTTTAAGCTGTGAGCAGCGTGCATTGTGCATTTCCATAAAGGACGTGTTGTGGAAGGGAATTGTATTGTATATCCCGGCTGCGTGCTTCCTTTTAAACCATACCCCTGTCACCAGGCAGCTTTCTACAGGTTGGTGGCAGAGTGAGCAGCTGAGAACCTGTGGGAAGACCCAAATGGCACTTAAATTATATTTGCTCTTTGATTTTGAAGACATTTAGTACCATTTAATAGAATCAGAATGCAATTTAACTCTGCCAAGTGGGGGAGGCCGCCTCGGGAGAAGTGACACTGCCATAGCTGGGGAAACAAAAAAATCTAAGTGAGCAAAACAGCAGGGTCGCGTTTACTATCCGGATAATTATTATTAAATAAAGAGCAGAGTGGGACCGTGTCTGTCAGCTTCCCCGAGCACTCCGAGTGGCATTAACCACTTCAGGGCCGTGCGATGCTCTGGGTCGGGAGCACTCGGGGGACACCCCAGGGGCGGCAGCTGGAGAGGCTGTGGAGCGTCAGCTGCAATCAACCCGGGAGCGTCTGAGGGGAGGCTGAGTTCAGCGCTAATGGTCCCGGTGCCCCGGCTGGGCTCCCTCYCCCGAGCCTGCAGCGGCACTTCCGTGCCCATCTTGTTTTCTCCACCAGGAGCTGGTTATTAAAAAAATAATGTAGGGAGAGGGACGGGAGCTGTGCTGTGCTGAGCACATTTTGGAGACAGMTCCGCGGGGAGGTCTGGCTTTCCTGCCTCCCTGTGTCTGGCTGAAAGGATGATGAAGACTTCCTGTTTGACTTTAAGCATTTTTTWAAATTTTTTTTTYCCCCYTTWWTTWWTTTTYYYCMMYTTTTTTKSYTTTKGKTKKTTWWTTKGKTKGKTKKKTTTTTYYTSYTGTTGTTGTTGTTRGGGGGTTGCTTGTGGTTTTGATTTTATTTTCAACCTTTCACTGTCYATTTCAGCCATCAGGATGTCTCAGGTGTGGCAGCACTGAGTTCTCTGCAGTGAGGAGCAGCWAAACCCGGCCTGGCTGCCTGGCAGTGCCCGCTTAATTTAAGGGTTTTGGGCAGGTCTCCAATGCAGCGAGACAACGCCGTGGGCRGACGATTTCTAGCCGTTGTTCCCTGCCTGTTTAAAGGAGATAATAGCACTTCCCAGCCTCACCGGGGGTTTGCAGAGGACGAGTCTATTAAGGATTGCGAGGTGCTAAAGATGCTTTGCTGATTGGGGCCATACAAGYAGCTGAGGTATCTGGTTTAGGGAAAGCTTTGCAGTCGAGAAATCAGAAGATTGTCTTTTTTTTATTGCCTGGCACCTGGAAATCAGATTGAGTTGTTATAATTTATTTTTGCCTGAAAAAATTACAGTAAACTGGGAGGTAAGTTATGTGTGGCRATGATACACTGCATTCCTCAAGCATGTTTTAGCTGAGGCTTCTTACGCAGCAGGGACACATTCCCAGACTGCAGATGGGGAAACTGAGGCACTGAGGATCGGGGTGATGGGGATCACCCTCCCCAAAAAGACRTTGGAGCAGTCTTGCCCCTTATCATCCTGCCAAGGAGAGCACCTTGGACCAGCAGGTCAAGAGACTCCAGGATGTGTTGGATGGATGGGAGTTGTGGGGAGGAAAAATCCTCCCYGAAATGGTCTGCAGTCCAAGCCATCCAAAATCCCTGCTCACAGCAGCTCTGGGTGTCAGCAGGGATGTGCAGGCAGAGCCTGATGGCAGCTCAGAAGTCTTTGGTTGCTCCAAGATGAGTTTCCCCTGGAAAATATGGAGCTCTTATAGAGCACAGTGACAGATGCAGGTGCCCATCCCTCCACCAGTAATAGGTGYGAATTTATGTCTGCATCTCTCAAATAGCTTGATATGTCCAATCCTCCTGGATAAAGGCGAGGGATTGAATTATTTCCAAAGGACAATATTTCATTTCCTATAAGTGCCTTAATCTCGTGAGTAAATATTACAGCTTTGTGCTATAATCCCTAAGCTGGTATATCTCTTCCCTTCCCAGTTACCTTTTGTGTTGATTTACATTTAATATGTTGCCATTAAATCTCTCTCTCTCCCTGAGGCCTATTATAAGTGCCGTATTTATTCTGTTGAGTCTTTTTTAGTCACATTTCTATTGTATTCTAATGTGCTCACACAAAAGACTGCCGGGCACATTCCTGGAATATTTGCATCTTTTTCTTCCCTATTTTTGTCCGGGCTCCTGAAAACACACGCTGGCTTGGCCCTGCACCCAAGGTAGAATTCCTCATACTGATGAGATTCCTGCAGRAAAGCATCTCTGCTAACTCCTGGGCTTTCCTGGCCTGCCAGGCCTGCTCCCAGCAGGAGCATCTCGCCTGGTAGAACTGAGCGTCCTGATCCACGGGAAAAAACATCCCTGAATCAGCCAGGGAGATCTCCATCTCATTTCATCCTTGGGCTCAGGGTTTGCATGAACCCACCTCCTTCATTAGGCTGGTCCAGGAGAGGATTTCTGGAATTTGCAGGCAGGAGGGGGTGGTTTGAGAGCTGGCTGGGGGTGTTTGAGGGCAGGTCAGAGCAGGGGGTGCAAAGACGGCAGTAAAGTTTTGGGACAGTGGGGGGATTTTGGGGTCCTTGCTGCCATGGTGGGTCTTTCCAACCCATTCCTGGGCTATCTGAGGGTCTCTGCAGCCAGCTGGAAGTTTGGGGGACACAAAGGTTTTCCTGAGCTGGGGAGACTCCCCTGGGTGGTGGGTTGGGGCGGGGGGGGTGAGGAATGGTGCCAGGGGATCAGACTCAGGGAAGATCAGAGGTTGTGGGAGGTGGTGGAGGGACAATTCCGTGCTCTTCCAGGGGTTGGGAAACTGGGGGGACTCACCTCCATTTCTCATGGAAAGGGGAGAGTACATCACCCCTGAGAGCCTTCTCAGGGTCACGGGAAAGCAGGGATAATTCCACCTGCTTAGGAAAACCTCTTCCCTCTCCTTGCTCTCAGCATCTGCTCTCAGTGGGCACTGCTGACCCACTCATCCCTGAATCCTGCCTGATTTTGGGGTCTGTGCCTCTGTTTTCCAGGTTTTGGAGGGAGGTGTGAGGGKCTGGGGGTCTGTGCTGCCTGGGTTGCTGATTTCCGTGTGCAAATCCTTATATTTTCCYGTGTCCCTGTTCTTTTCTCTGCTGTCCCCTCAATATAATAGCTTTGCTCCTCTCTAAAGTGCCTGGATCTCTACAGATTAAGGGTGCTCAGCAGAAGCTATTATTATTGTGATGCTTTTATTGCATAGAGAGACTGAGATATTAAAGGACTCCTTCAGCTGAGGCTTTTAGAGGTAGAGAAGATTGGCCAGAGCAGATTTGGGTGCAAACATCCACCCCAAGAGACAACCTGAAGCAGCAAAGAGCTGAGCTCATCTGCCTGGGTTGGAGGAGAGACTCATGCTCAGACTGCAGATTTCCACCAGCAGCCTGAGTGTCAGCTCTCCTCTGGAGCATCCTTGCCCACGGGAAGCAGGGGTAAGCTTCCTTCATTCCCTGCCTTTGCAGAGGGTGGTGTTGTAAAGCACGAGGCCCCACAGACTCTGCTCGCAGAGGAGGGGCTATAAATAAAGCCTGTCCCACTTGGCTGGAAAAAAAAAAATCATGCAATATATTGATTAATGGTCTCAATCAGGTTAAAAGTGTGCTCAAACCTGGGTGTCTCCTGTCACATCACCACCACCTCTGCTAGGGACAGGTCTTTGGGCAGAGTCACTGCCAGGTCCTTTCTGGGGCCATTAGCATGGATTAAGCATCCCAGACTAGCCAGCCTTTCCCTACCAGTCTCGAGTGTGGGATTAAGGTTCTGCGAGATGCAAAAGCAAACGAGCACGTACAAATATCCAGGGGTGGTGACAAAATGGCTGCGTTTGAGCTGTGCCAGTGAGGCGAGCAGCAAAGGAAGGAAAAACAAATGTTGGCTGTTGGGGGACATCAGGAAACGGTGCTTTTATCTCCTTTAAAATCACTCTGCTCTGTTTGGTTTTTAAATCTTCCTTCCACGCTGGAGTCATTCTGCTACTACGTGCAGAGCTACCAGGGGAGTTGGGGGAAGAGGGGAAAAAAAATTAATTGAATCCTTACGTTTGAGTGATGGCTACTCTGAGAGCTTGTCAACCTGATGGTAAATCTTGGGGGTGTTAATTGCTTTGAAATCCCTTTCCTCTCGTCAGCWGTTCCCCACCTTCCCCGCAGTCCCGTCTCGCTTGTTTGCAGCCCACGGTGAGCTGCCCGTGCACGGCTCTGAGCATCCAGGGGAGGCTCGGGGTGAGAGGGAGGCATGCCTTCTCCTTATTCCCTTTCCAATGGCTCCTGTTTGCTGATAAGGTTAATTGATTTCTTTTGCTTTAATTAACGAAATTCAATTTCCACTTAATGAGAAAGATTTCGGTGTGACACGTGTAAATGGCGAAGTGAGGAGTGCCAGGCGAGAGGGGAGGGAGGGAGCAGCTTGTGTGTGGGCAGGCAGCCAGGGAGATCTGGGGTCCCTCACCCTGGGCATCCTCTTGGCTCCCCAGAGTGAGGTGCAGCCCATTGCTGCACCTTCTGTGGTACCCAGGCACATCACCAAGTATCCTCTGCAGTTTGGGGCAGCTTCGACCTGTTTGGAGAGAATTGACCCTGCGATAGAATCAYGGAATGGTTTGGGTTGGGAGAGACCTTAAAGCTCATCCAGTTCCACCCCCCTGCCATGGGCAGGGACTCCTTCCACTATCCCAGGTTGCTCCAAGCCCAGTCCAGCACGGCCTTGGACACTTCCAGGGATGGGGCAGCCACAGCTTCTCTGGGCAACCTGTGCCAGGGCCTCCCCACCCTCACAAGGAAGAATTTCTCCCATATATCTGACCCAGTCATCAGCACATGGCTCCTTTCTGGCCCTTGGCTCCCTTGTTTGTGCTGAAACCAGGATCAACAGGAGGGGAGGGTGGGGGGAAGGAGGACGGCAGAGAGAGAGAGAGTCACTTCTCATCAAGTTGATCAATCTTTCTGCTGGTGAAGCCTCTCAATGAGTTGAATGTGATTTTCTCTGCCTCACGCGCAAGGTGGAAGTCGATCGCTTTCAATTTTCAGCWTGCAGAACTGGCACTCTGTCAAGCTCTTGCCTTGCATAACCATGATTGCTGCTGGCGAGGGCTTCCAGCACACCCAGAGCCGTGCTGAGAGCGGGGCTGGGTGTGGGCAGCACCCCCTGCCTCGGCCGTGGGGGCTCCAGCCGGGGTGATCCCTCTGCTGATGGTGTGGGATGGGCTGCTGGGAAGAGGAGGGTGAAATCTTTGCGTGGGGCTGAAAAAATGCTGTGCTGGGCTGTGAGGGGACAGTTGTGACAGCACAATGTCCTGGTGTCAGCTTAATCACCCCGGGATTCCAAACCCAGAGCCCTGAGACCGTTAAACTCATTGCACAGGAGCCAAGGGCTCCGCAGCTCTGTGGTCAGGGAATGGGATAGTGCTGAGTGGCRTTAACCTGTCTGGGAATGTGGAGATGCTCTTGCTGCCCTACAAATCCCCATCTCCCACGAATGCATCCCTGAGGAGGATGCAACAGGTGCTGGCAGAGTTTGGGACAACGTGTGGGGGGTGTTGTCAGCAGCCTGGGGTGTGAGCCTGGCTCCCGAGCCTCCTGCCCACCACAGGGGCCAGCGGCTGCAGATAAGAGAAAGTGATTTCTGGTTTTAATTAACTGAGCCTTCGTTTCAGGATAAACAAAGGCCGTGTTTGTGTGCTGACAGCTGGCTGTCCTTCTGGGTCAGATAAGAAGGCAAGTTATTGCCTCCAAGCTCTGAGAGGGACCAGGAGCGAGTCCAAGGAGCGGGAAACGGGAACAAATGCCGGGWGAACCTACACGCCGGCAGCAGGGATGGGTTATTGTGTGTGTTAAATAGGCATTCTTGTGCCTATTCATCCTCCCGCCCCTGAGTAGGAGCTGCTGTCCTGCCATTGTCCCAGCAAATCCCTAAACCCCTGACAGGCATCCAAGGTTTCCTCTGCAAAGGTGGAGTGTTCCCGGGGGCTTTGCTGGCTTCGGGAACGATGGTTGYCCATTCCTGCATAAAGCAGGGCGATTTCTGAGTCTTCTGGTATTCCTGAGGTGGCAAATGTCCCCGGGATGTGCTCCAGGGAGAGGAGGGAATTGCCCCGAGGACAGACACTGGTTTGCTTTGGCAGCCCCCGGGCCTGGCTGGAGCAGAGGCTCCCTCAGGAGGAGCTGTCAGTGCCAGGGTAAATGCCAGGCTCCCCGGTTCAGTGTCCCCTCCGAGATGATTCAAGTCTTAAAGACCTGAGAAATGGCAGCATTGGGAGCCTCATCGACTGAACAAGGCATTCCATGGGGGAATGGGTGCTCCCGGGCACCTGCTGCTGCACGGAGGGAGAAGCAGGTAAAGCGATGGAGGAGGTAAAACGCCTCTCCACGGCTGGTGATTCAGAAATTCAGTCAACCTCCATGGCACCTCTCCCCAGCCTTTAAGGAGAGGGTGTTCCCAGCGTGTGCTGTTGTTCACTGCTGCGCTCTGGCTGAGCAGAGGTTGGGCAGAGCCGGATTTTGGCAAGGCTGGGCACAGGACACTGCTCCCTATAGGTACCATACCCTCGTGTAGGTGTCCATGTGCTCTTCTGGTGGATCCAAGCACCGGGACAGCCCCTCCAGGTCTCTGGAGCTCTCCACAGGCGAAAGCAAACAGCTGGGTTGGCAGGGTCAGCAGATGTGCTGCACATCTGGGCAGGGGACAGGGAGCTGAGAGCTCTGCAGGTGAGCTCAGCTCGTGTCTGAGATGCTGAAAGGAAGGTGGTGCTGGATGTTTTCTCATCCAGAACATTTGTAGGAAGTTTTTTGGTAGGTCAAAGTTTTCCATTATGTTTGTGAACAATCCCAAGGCAACACCTGAGGTTTTCAGGCTGTGGCTGTTGCACATCATCTGTTCAAAACTAAAGTAGGAACGTGTTMATTTCTTAGCTAATTTTTTACTGAACTTTTTCCTTGTTCTTCTTCACTGAAGAGACAAAAGTGAAAAAACTTACATGACTTGTGAAGGGAAAAAGTTTGTTTTTCCTTTAATCTTCAGCAATACAAGTTGGCAGCTTCAGTCCAGTTCCAGTCTTGGCACATTTTCTCCTTRTGCCTGATTCGAGGTGACCGCTGTAAGATCTGCTCTGGTTTCACATTCCTCAGCCTTGTGTTTTTGCACTTCCAACACTGTGTGATGGATCTTAAGGAGTCTGCATTATACAGCCCTGTATCCATCTGTTGTCCTTACAAGTTAAAGAGCCTGAAAAAAAAAATGGATTAGAGYCTCAGCTCCTATAATGAAGCAACAATTTGTCTCCAGACCCTGATCCAGGTGTAGCAGAGCTAACGAGCCGGCTGGCCTTGAGCATCGGAGAATGTTAAATACATTTTTTTGATGGAGAAAAACCTGGGGTGAGGAGAAGAAAGCAGCGTTGAGAAGAGGGAGGGAGGGAAGGACAAAAAAAAGTGGGACAAACTGGGAAGTGGGATGGGGTTATCCCCTCTGGGCACTGGTCATGGAGCAAACGGAGGTCTCCGGTCGGGTTGGACGTGCAGATCATGCCCAGTGTCATCTCCAAGGTGTCTTTGAAGCAGTTGTTGACCATCCAGTGGTGCCACAGGTGACGGGAAACCTGGAGGGGAGGGGAAAGTCCTGCTAAAGCCATCTGGTTGCTTTTCCTAGGAGGGGATGCCAAGGCTTGCGGGGGCTGAGTCTCTCGCAGGGTGTGGATTAATGGAAGGGTCCCCCCAGTCCCTTCCTGCTGCTTTCCAGGAGAGCAAAGCAGGATTATTAAGGCAGGTAAAAAACGGCGGCGAGAAAATGAGAGGAGAAGGTCTCATTCCATTATGTGGGAGAAAATACTTGCCAATTAAAGGGAATGAGCTGAAAGTGGGATGTGGCGGGGGGGAGAGGGAAGGGGGGATCGTGCAGCTCCTGGGAGGAAGTCGCCTTCAGTGGGGCTGATTTCCCGGAGTAGCAGGAGGAGAGGATGAGGAGGATGGATGGGTGGTTGGGTAATTTTTTTTTCTTGTGGTGAGGAAGGCTTGGTTCTGAAAGCGAGAGGCGAGGGAGGGGAGGCCAGGTTGATGGAGATCAYGTTTCATTCAATTTGGAGAAAAGGAGAGGGAGAAAAGAAGATGAGCCTGAAATGAGGCTTAATTTTAATGAAGAAAAATTCTCAGCTAAGTAAGGAGAGTTGAAAGGGAGGGGAGAGGAGGGTTTGAAAATGATAGGAGCCTGACACGCTATTGTGGTGGAGAGATTTCCTTTTCTTCCTTTTCCCTTTGGTTGGGGAAAAAAAAAAGATAATAAAGACAGTGAAAGGTGGAGGAGAAAAGAGAGGAGAGATCTAATAATGAGTTGCAACACCTGAGAAGAGGTGGCCTCGCTGCTGGGGGAGGTGACTCGGGGGTCCTGCTCAGCACTCCGCGGATGCAGATGGCTTTTTTTCCYTGTTTTACCCCCCACGGTGTGCCAGGCCTGCTGGGGCAGGGCAGGGCTCAGCCCAAGCCTTTTAATTGATTTTTAACTCGGAACTGACTCCTTTAATGGGTATCAGAGGGGCTTGAAGCACCCCAGGGGACATCTGATGGATGGGGCTGCAAAGAATGATGAACGTGAGTCTTTTGCTGCTGCTTGGGGTGTTATGTGTCTGCTGGGGTATGATTTGGGGACTCACTGCCAGCACCATGGTGGGAAGGATGAATTCAATTCAGGGCAGTCATGTATTGTAGCTGGAACATTAAATAAAATCCCTTATTGGCACCCAGGATGAATTTCTGGGCCCCTGGGAGTTGACTGCACTTAGGCTGTGCATCCCTGCTCATTCCCAGCTACTGATTTCCATTAGAAGAAGTTAAAAATACATGAATTGTTTCCTCTGCATTATTTCCTTTGACTTCTAATTGCAGCACCTTGCACACAACTGTGGCCCAGTCACTGTCGAGGGGAGGCTCAGGAGGGGGCTGGTGCCAAAGTGCTGCCTCAGTGGGGTGGTTGGCAGTGCTGAACCTGTGAAAAGCCTTTAGGAGTGGAATTTTATTGCCCTAGGTGCTGGTTTGGACACACCGGGAACATTTGGGGTGGCACAAGCCCTACAGATATGCTGGAAATACTTGGCTGAGTGGTTCTTGCTGTTGTCGTTCTGGCTGCCCTTGGTTTGGTGGGAATTACTGGGTATTTCATAGATTCTTTTTCCATCTGTTTCCCAGATTTCTGCTCCTTCCCCAGCTCTCCTGCCTGGCTTGTAGCTGGTGGATACACAGGCTGAGAGCACCCAGGGAAATGCAGTTAAAAGCTCATCTCATCTTCTGCACGATTCACGCTGCAGAACTTGGTTGGTTTAAGGCTTATTAAAAGAACAACACATCCTCTGGGGACAAAGAAATCCATCTTGTTTCCTAATGCTTTTGTGGGTACAAATCCAAATGCTTGGCAATAGCAGGCCCGGGTGACGCTCACATTCACTCATTTATTTCTTGCTCAGGTGACTTTGGCTCCATGCAGACTTCTTGTTCTTGATGAATAACACTTACTAGGTGTTAAAGTAGTATTTGTGTAAAGCTGCTGAAGAAACAGGAGGCAAATTGCCTGCAATTGCTGGATCCTAATCAACAAGCAAACAAGAGAATTGCTCCCTCCCCTGTCCAAGCTCTCACCCTTCCTCTTCACCAAAGTGTTTGGTGGTGCTTCAGAAAGCGGTGAAATGGTGAGGATTCAATTTCCTGTGCTCTGTCACTTTTCCCCTTGCCAGGACACAGCTGACTGGTGCCACCCTGTTTCTGGAGCAATTTCTGGAGGGATTCAGGGAGGCTCTGGAAATCTCTGGTTTTGTTCTGTCAGGTGAAGTGTTCCCTTCCCTCTGATGTGGCCTGAAAAGGCAATACGAGAGCAACCGATCTGTGGCTTCGGGGAGGTGGCTCTGAAATGGGGTCTGTAATCTCAGACTTTGGRCCTTTTTTCTCCATAATCCAAGGCTTAGATCCTTGATTTGGTGTGGATAAGTCCCTCCTGCTTCCCTCTTGCCCCCAAATCCTTTCCCTTTGAAATAACACCTGCTCATATCCTCCTGCCTGTCATGGGGAGGCAGAAAGATCTTCTCATCGCGAGGAAGCGCGGTTTGCCTCAATCCCCCCCACCGTCACACATCCTCTTCCAAAATACTGCATAATGTCAGACTAAATCCTTATCAGAAATTTTAATGAGCAAAATAAAACCTGAAATCTGTGTGATTAAAATCAAATCTTCCCTCTTCTGCTCTGCTGGAGCTGGCTGCCAAAACAGAGGCACAACRCTGACAATGGGAGGCCCCTCGTATTTAATTACCTCCGGCTTCATCGGCASTGTAGAGAGACATCCTCTGGTCCCTGCTGGGGCGTGGAGAACCTCAAAGAACAAACAAAGGATGGTTAAAGTGGTATCCACTAAAATGTGCCCAGAGAAGCTGTGSCTGCCCCATCCCTGGAAGTGTCCAAGGCCGGGTTGGACGGGGCTTGGAGCAACCTGGGACAGCGGAAGGTGTCCCTGCCCAYGGCAGGGGGKKGGRMYKG
>JACAXG010000038.1:2702139-2834725 GCA_018881555.1 Amblyornis subalaris | reverse complement strand
TGTTGGAGATGACCCACTTCTGGCTCCAGGGAGAGTCCAGTATCTCCAGAGGTTTCAAGGAAAAAGAGTTGGCCAATGTCRATCCCAGGTGTTGCTTTTTCCTTCCCCCAGTGTCGGTCTTAATATTTGTGGAGGACTTTTCCATGGGCAATGGCTGCCCTGAGGACACTCCATCTGTCCACTCACCTCTCTGCCAAATTCCTTTTGACTTCTTTTGTCAGCCCTGCATCACCTGTGCTGCTCAGTGCCCAGCTGTCTTTTCCTACCTCCTAGAGATCCCTTTTTTCCTGCTTTGTCTGTCCTTGAAGATGTCACAGTCCTTTGTGGTTGCTGTTAGGCAGGTGCACATGGTGCTGCCAACTGCCATCATCCAAGGCTTCAGAGCCAAGGTGGGGCTCACCAAAGGAGAAGGGGTGAATCCTGGTGGCTCTTGCTCTTGTCCACCTCCTTGGTGCTGTTCCAGCTTCACATCCTCACTCTGTGCGTGAAAAATCACCTTTCAGCCCCTTTTTAAAAAAATATGGTGTCATAGTTCCTCTCAGCCTCCCCTGGGCACTCCTTGCAGCTGACTTCCAGTCAGAGGTCCAYGCAGTGCTGCAGTGAATTAATTGACTTCCTTCTCTTTTTCTCTCATTCCTGGATTAATTCTTTGAGTACCTTTCAAAATCACCATCTGACTTTCCCAAAGTCTCTTGAATTATGTCTTCACCCGTATCCTCCGTCGTTTGTCTCCTTCCAAGAGGCTGTTTCATTTCATTTGTCCTTCGAAGGAAGCGGGAGCATATTTCATGAGCCGGAGAATTGAATCAAATAGAAGAGAGCAGGGAGCACTCACCTGAGCTCAGACCTTTCCCCACCAGAAAGAGAAAGAGATAATTAAGAGATACTCAGGAGGTGCAGCCAGCTCGTGTTTCTGGCAGGAATCCTGACTGGGTATCTCTGTCTGCTTTGCCCAGAACGCAGGATGCTTAAATTATCATAATTTAATGGCAATAATATGAGTATCCAGATAGGAACAAGCTAGAACAAATGCCGGGACGTGAACGGGAGAACTTTGGTCGCAATGACCTTGCTGTGTCTTCAAACCTGATAAGCCACGGTGACTTGAGCTGCAGAGACAGTAATGAGGGGAATATATGCAGATGGCTAGTGTCCTCCTCAGTTCCTGTGACCTTGTTCCCAAGCAGGTGGACAGGGCTGCTGTCGTGACTCGTCTCGTGGACAGCTGGCTCTGCAACGGCGGCGTGACGGTGGGACATCGACTCCTCGGTGCTCCTCCCCTTTCCCTTTCTTTTTTCGGTGTGGTTTGAGAGGCAGGAGTAATTATGCCAAGATTAGAGTGTTAATCATCATTTGCAAATGGGGGAGTCGTTCTGAGGAAGCAATAATGCATTGGGAGAAAGCGTGGATTGACTGAGAGGAGCCACGCAACTGTCATCCTTCAAGCATACGTCTCCTTGACCTCGTGAATGTGATGTGCAGTGCTGGGTCAGAAATCTGTAAAACTCACCCGAGAAATGCTGTTTTGATTCATGTCGRCGTGGCCAGACGTTCCCCCCCTTCCCCAGAACCAACCATTCAGTTCGCTGAACGCGCTGGGAGAAAAACGCTCAGCAACTGGTTTGGGGGACAGCTTGCTGTGCGCTTCACTTGGTTRTCTCCAAGATGTTTCCTAGGAAGGCTGGGCTGGAATAAAGCAGCTCCTCTCGGAAAAGCATCGTGAAACTGGGTAGCAGAGCTCAGTTCCATGCCTGCAGTCCCCTCGGCTTTGCTGGTTTTTGCAGGAAGCTTTTTTTAAGGAAAAAAAGAGCAGAAAAGAGATGTCTTGTTGAAATTTTTTGTCTATTTGCCCTCTCCCAGGAGTTAAAGCTCTCTGGGACTGGAAATACAGATGCTCCCTGGAGGACCAGCATSTCCTTCCTCCTAATTTCATTTCATTTGACAATAATAAAATGTAAAACCACAATTAAATCTGTATTAATAGATACAGCTACACAAAGACACGGGGGCTGTTGAATTAAGGTCCAGCCCTGCTCAGTCCTGAGTGCCTTTCCTTTCTGCTTGACTGCAGTGGGGGCTCGAGAGTTTGCAGGCTCTCACGTGGGATACTCAGCATCTTGCAGAGTTGGGGCTTTTAATTTTGCAGATCATCAAAGGCAAACCAATCCATCAATTATCAACGCTCCAGCTTGCTGCTGAGCAAATGAGAGTATTACAGTGTATCAATTAGCAACATCGGATGCCCTGAAATGATAACAGAGGAGCTTCCCAGACATGCCTGGCATCTGAGGCTGCAAACTGAGAGAGCAGGTGCCAGGATGTGTCAAAAAGTGGTGGGATTTAGGCTGTTGGACTGGCGAGTTTGACTTTGGGGGGAAAAAAGAAAGTGATGCCCCTGGGTTGGTCCAAATCCCATCTCCTGTGCAGGTGTTGTAGCTCTTGTGTGTGGTAGGTGGTTGTAGTGGTTGACTGCTGAGAATCTAATTGTACTTGGAATGCAGAGAGATTTGGGATTTTTTGGTTTTTTTTAAGGTATTTGCTTCTGTAATTCCAGATCAGTACAAAATCCTGCTGAAGGAGCAGCATTCCTGACCTCTCCCTCTGCAATCTGTGCCCTCTTCCACCTCTTTTCCTCCATATTCAGGGTGAGATGAACAGGTTCACTGGAAATGTTCCTCTGGATTGTCTGACATTGCAGGAGCCATCTCTAATTCCTCAGTATCCGTGGGGGAGCATGGCAGAACACCGAGTCCTGGTCCCCACACCAGTTCTCAGTGGTGTTTGTCCTGCATCCCCCTTAGTTCATCACCACCAAACTCCCATTATCTGTCCAGACTAATGCAATCATTCTCCTTTTATTTATTTATCTGTTATTCTGCACATTAAGYAGAGCTTGGTGGATAACATATTTTTCTGCTCATTTGCTGGATGGCAAAATTCCTTTTAAAAAMAAAAAGAAAACGGAGTGGAAAGCTCAGCCCCACTATCTGCAAACGCCACTGTTTTGTTTAGATTTCATTTATTTAAATATATTCCCAAAAGGTTTGAATAAAACAGAAGGAAACTCTGTGATGGGTCTTTGAACCGAATGCTCTGCGTGTTTTTGTGCTTCAGCATCTTTTGAAGTTGTTCGATTCTTCCCCTTCCTGAAACAATCCAGTGGGTTCAATCCAAGAATTGTTTGGCATCACCAAACTTTTGGTTTTTAGAGAATGATTTTTGATAGTTTAGGTTTCTTTTCCTCCTAGTTAAGAAAATGAAGATTTTCATGATGTGGAGATGGAGGGATTTTGCCATTTTAGGTTTGCATTGCTGCTGCAAGGAAATGTGGAATGGAACAAGAATTAGTGGGCAAGGGTCTAGAGGAGCAGCTGAGGGAGCTGGGAGGGCTCAGCCTAGAGAAAAGGAGGCTCGGGGGGACYTTCTGGCTCTCCACAACTCCCTGACAGGAGAGGACAGCCAGGGGSAGTCGGGCTCTGCTCCCAGGGAACAGGGACAGGATGAGAGGAAAYGGCCTCAGTTTGTGCCAGAGGAGGTTCAGGTTGGACACCAGGAGGAATTTCTTMATGAAAATGGTCATGGTCAGGAATTGGCATGGGCTGCCCAGGGAGGGTTGGAATCCCCATCCCTGGAGGTGTCCAAGGAATGCCTGGACGCGGCACTCAGTGCTTTGGGCTGGTGACAAGGTGGAGATCAGGCACAGCTTGGACTCGATGAAYTTTGAGGTCTTTTCCAATGATTCCAAGAGCGATGATGCAGATGATAATTTAGCAGCTGATGTCTTAATTCCTCAGATACATTTTGCCAACAATTTCCCCTTGAATTCTTATTACTGCTGGCTTTTAGCATCACCCTTTCCATGGGGAAACGGAGTCACAGCAGCCGTGCTGTGTGTGGGGAGGGATGTGCCGAAGTCAGCCTGGGAGGATGTTCTGGGACCTTTATGGTGACCTGTGCTGGGGTGGCAGAAGCTSATGCTCCCTCCTCTGTGTCCAAAGGCTCCTGGCAGCATCTCCCAGCCTTGCTGCCTTCTGCCTAATRTGCAATAGCCTTAAATATTCCTGGCGTGTGATATTTTTAAGGAGTATTCATACAGCACTTCTCCTAACAGCTACAGCAGTGCACCTGAGGGATTAGAGCTGATCTTTGTCACAAGTGTTTAGTGCTTGATACACATGTTTATTATATATTTCAACTAAATTGGAGTCAATAAACTCTCTGCATAAGTATAATGTCTATGAACAAAACACACATCCCCTCCCCAAATAGGCTATTTGCTATGCAGGAGCTCTAAARGGTTGCGGGGATGTCTGATTCTTACTTCTGTTGTAATTGGCATTAAAATATAATACCCTCCCTTCAAAGAGAGGCTCCCATACTGTGAAAATGCCTTTTCTGTCCAGGCAGGGGCCAAATAATAGCAAATTATAAGCATGGAAAATATTTAGAACAAAAAAAAAAAGAAAAAAAAAAAAGGGAAAAAAAGGAGGAAAGAGGACTCTGAATTATCAGAGCTGATCCATAGCTTGCAGTCTCGTACAATTTGTCTTTTGAATACACCATACGAACCAGCTATGAATAAAATCAGTCAATTTAACCCAAAATCAATGTTCTTTTGTAGAAGTGCTTAAAATCTAAGTGGAAGGGAAAGCTTTGAAGCTGCCTATCCCTTGGTAAACGCCGCACTTACTCCCCATTTGATTTTAGCAGAAAATCCCTCCATCTCCCGGTGCCCGGCACAGCACCTTCATTAGAAAAGCTGATGAGTAATTAGCAAATGTGTGGAAAATGGCTAAATTATTTTTGTTTTTTTTCAAGAAAACAATGCTTTTTCTTTCCATGGTTGGCACACACGGCTTCCATGAGCCTTGCTGCAGCAGGGCTGCATCCCAGCTCCCTTGGAGTCGCGTGCCCCGACGGGGAATTGCTGGGGACGCGCGTCCCCTGGCAAGGGCCACACACGCCTTGTAGGAAGCACGGAGCTTCCTTTGTCTGCCCGGTGCCTCCAGGGAAAGCCCATTGCTTCTCCACCTTGGGAGAGCTGCCAAGGCTGGGAGCGCTGGCAGCCGTTTGCTTCTCAGCAGGTTGGCAGGCTCGAGTCTCCATGAGGGATCCGGGCAAGCCAGGTTGGCTCCTGCTGCCGGATTAGAGGCTGTGGCGTGATAAAGACGTGCRAAGTGTTTCCCTCATCTCCTTTCGGGAGGGAAGCTCCCGGTCCCCGGGATAAMGGCGCCGTGGAGGTGCTGGTTGTGTTGGTGTGGCTCTCCTGGCTCCAGGCCATTGTCCCCTTGGCTTCACTCCTTGGCTCTTGCCGGCTCTATCCAAGCCAAATTTGCAGCCCAGGCAGGAGACAAGTCCCTGTGCAGTGCAGATGGTTGAAACCCCTTTGAATGAGATGCTTAGAAAGGGACRGGATGTCACAGCCAAGGAATTGAGCCTGACACATCACCATGGAGGTGCCCAGTGACCCCAAATTCTCTCTTTTGAATCCCAGTCAAGAGTGCTGTGATTCAGCAGCTGTGATCTGCTGCTTGGAGGATTAAAAGGCTGCTTGGGTCTCACTGAAAGGATTTTGCCCATTTTGCTGTCATATCTTGGCACCCCAGACTTGCAAATGTGCTTTCCTTCCCCTGAAGGAGATCCGAACCCCACTGGGGAGGAGACCAAGGAGGCTGCGTGATGTGTGGGGCCTCTTTGGGAAGCTTWGGCAGAGGAGGAGCGTGACCCCTCTTCTCCAGAGTCCCAGACCCTGTTTCCATCAGTATCATCTCYGCTCTTCTGACCTCTTCCAGCTACTTCTTATGCTGAGGTGATCAAGGGTCTTGCATGACAGAATTACAGGGTTAAAGGTGGAGCTTGAGCAGGTCCATGAGATGGTTTTTCCCTTTTGTGGTGTCAGGTCTGCTGAAKATGGACATGTGAGGAGCTTCTTTAATGGAGTGAAGTCTTGGGGGTCAACTCAGCAATCTGCAGTCTTGAGGGGAGGTGGTGGACCTGCTCTTGTCAGTCCTCAAGTATCAATTACTGAAGTGAAAGGTTTTGTTCTCCCTCTTTGTTTCGATCAATTGTTGATAAATAGCTCAGTGCTTGTGATGGATGTTGTGATCAGAAGTTTGAACTTGCCCCGGGCCTGTCAAATTTGATGAATATCAGATGTCTGCACTAATTTATACAAATGCTTTGCAGTGCTAGAAGAAATCAAAACCTTGGAAGCACAGGAGTTTGCCAAAAAAAYGAGCAACTTTTCTCTCTTGTCCCCAAAGACCTTGTGTTATTTTAAGTAAATGTTAAGTTAATGCCTGGGGACCCCAACCCAAGTGGGGGTCCTGCAGCCCAGCTGTTGTATCCATGCATAGGAAGCCAGATTCTTTCTTTCAGAAAGCTTATTTCATAATAAACACAGCCCTTGCAGGGGAGGAAGGGAAATATCACAGTGCCATGATTTGCAAAAGGACGTGCAGCTGGTTGATGGCATGGCCATGAGCGTAACCTGGTCACCTGCGGCTTTGTCTTCACTAATCTGCTGCTTTCATTTMCCAGGCTGGCATTTCAAACAGGTTAAACACAGAAATCAAAAAGCAGCTCTTGCTAAATTCCCTAAATAAAAACATTTTGTGGCTTAGCCTATTTATAGCTGGCTGAGTGAAGGCAGCACTCAGTGAGAGGGACATCAGGAGGTTAATCTGCGTGCAGCTGGTTTGGCCAATTGATTTCTGTGACCATTAAATTCCACTTCTGAGAGCCTTGCATACACATTTCAGTTGATCCATCTTGGATGGCGGAGCGCTCCAAAGAGCGCTCGAAGCTTTGTTTTGCCTGGTTTAYAGGAAAGAAGATGTTGCTGGTGAAAGGTGCTGCAGAGAAACGCGCAAGGGTTTGGGGTTTTTTTTTTCCCCTTGTTGTTCTTGTGTTTTAATTGGCTGGCAACCCTCCCCATCTCTCCCCCCTGCCCAGTCCTTATTTAGTTCAGTGTGTAATTCCACACACAATGCGCACACGCTGAGGTGTGGTTTCAAGGTCTTCGCGTGTTTAGCAAATATTTCAGCCGAAACGATCTGTTCAGCTGTTACATTGATTGCCAAGATTACAGCACGACAACAAACATTATTTGGGGGATCGGAGACGAAATTACAGCCCACTCTCGGCGGCGTCTGCAGCGAGGAGCAGATGCACCGTTAATTTGGTGCTGCAATGGCCATTACCCGGCGCAGCGGTGTGGGATGCATCAGCATCCAGCCGGCCGTGCCCGCCGGTGCTGCCACGGAGCCGCAGAACCCAGAAGGATCCGCGCCATGCCAGGGCCTTTTCTGACTACCGAGGGCTGCGGTGGCGGAGGCCAAAGCAGAACAGGTGGTAGAGGCTGGCAGAGCTGTGTTGGAYGGTTGGGATGCAGAATGTGGCRCTTGAAACGGCGACAGATCCGCAGCCGGTCTGTGGAGCGCGGGGCGGTGGTGCTGGCCTCGGTGCAGGTYGGGTTTTTCCATGAGAGTCTTGGACCGATGGAAYGACAGCATGACCATAAACCTGTTTATTTTGGAAGGAGCAGAGATGGGCGAATGGGGTGTTTGCTCCATAAGCTGGCATAGGGTCCCCTTTGGACACGATGGGGCACAGTTGTGTTAGGTTGGGACTCAAAGTTCTGCTGGAACCCAAATCCATTGGCTTGCAGATTGCCTGTGACTGAAGTTGGTGGAGGAACTTGGCTTTGGTCTGTAAGCTCAGTTCCTGCAGGGTGTGTGAGTGCTGCTGGCAAATTGACCTTGAKAGATGAGCTGGAAACAGCACCGAAGGCAGCAGGAACCTGGCTGCTGWGACCTGGCCTKCCTCAGTTTCCCYGTCTGTRCAGYRGGGAGTGTCCTGCAAGTGTGCAAGGGGAGCCACATGGGATGTTAGCACGTTGTGACACGTGGTATTAGGGCATGGGGACGTGCTGGCAGCCAGGGTGCCAGGGAGGGACCATCTGTGAGAGTGAGGAGGAGGCAGCAGGGTCCTGCCCCATGTCCTGCTTCCCGTGTGCACAYCTCGTGCAGCTGAGCAGGCTGTGGGGAAGGAGGATGGCTCCTTTCAGGGGAAGGAAATGTGACTTCTGTGCTGTTCTTCCCCACGGCTCTCACTGTGGTGYCTCTCCTCAATACACGCTTTTCACCTCCCATCTGCAAAGAGTAAAATATCTGCTCTAACATGTGAAGCTGGTGCATGCAGAATGAGGTCATTGCGCTTGATCTCATCATGAACACTTTTTTTTCATGGTTGAAAGGTGAATATCAACTGTGTAGTGGCCACCGAGGAGCTCAAAGGACATATATGCAGCCTGATATCCATTACTGCCTTGAAGTCTGGGTCAGGGGCTTTGCAGTCCCAAGGACAAGGCTGGTTGASGACTCTCTGACCTTGAACGTGCTGCTCTGGTCCTGCCTGATGCTCTCGGGAGATTTCTGGCAGAGGAAAACAGCCGAGCTAGAAAAGTTGATTGAATGACATTTCTGTCCTGATGCTGGCTACGGGGTCACCCTTCTTATTAAAGTTAGGTTTATTGATAGCTCTTCAGGAGTCTGTATAGAGTTAATAAGTGGTTAGCAGATGTTAGAAGCATATTGCAGATATTAGTGGTAGATTGGGATAAATCCGTCAGTAGATGATGATGCTGCTGGTGGCTACGGACATGAGCCGAGCTCTGCCTCATCGACTGAATATTCAGCAATCCATTACCTGTTAACTATTGGCCTTTATTAAGCCTTGTTTAACTCTCTGTTAACCAGCCCGAGTCCCTCTTTGAGAAATTTGGCCTGAAATAGCACTAAGTACACMAATCTCTCAAAATCTCTGCCAAAATCTCGGCTAGCGAGTAATTTGTACATCTGATTTGTGCCTTTGCTTTGAATCCYTCTCAGAGCAACCTCCTCAGCCCATTTCTCCTATTTATTAAGCCACTTTGTCCTTAGAGTGGTAGAGGCACAAAAAGGTGATCAAAGAGAAGGAGGAAGATCAAATATTAAATTTCTGAATGTTTTCTGCTAAGTGACAGCAAGGGAGCCAGGAATTGAGTGTCCAATATTGCCTCTTTCAATGGCTTTCTCTTCCAAATGTCACCACGTAAAAATAAAACTGAAGGGAAAGGGAAAAGCCAAACAGCAAGAGGGACACATCACAGCTAAATGACACACACCCCGAATGCTAGAGTGGTTTCAGTGGCTTTTATGGGAGCTGCTCCCATTTCGGCAGAGTTAATGAGTAGCCAGTTTTCACTGCCTGCTGGGTAATGTCAGGTCTAAAATACAGCAAAGCCTGTCTGAGGCAGCCACTCAAGGGAGCAACAAATACAGGTTGCTGGCAGAGACAGCTCAGAATTGCTCTCCACGGCCCTGGTCCTCTGCAGTGACCAAGGAGCTTGTCTGTTGAATGGAGAAAGATGACAAAAGTGGTGTGGAGCTGTGTCCTTTGCTAGCTAGGGATGTGTTTCTGCTTTTCTCTGGTTGCCTCTGGCTCTTGGTGGCCCTGTCCCTCCATCCTAGCAGAGATCAGTGTAGGCATGTCCCTCACTGGTTTTCTTCTGCATTGTGGAAACTCTTCAAGCATTTGAACAATTCAGTTTAGCCTTGATTTGGGTTCTGCACAGGGTAGGAAGCCAGGGAAGAATTCTGCTGTAAAATCATTATCTGAAATTGTTATGCAATTATTATAGACCCRGTGCTGACATTTCTGATTTTCTTTGTCTCCTACCAAGCTGGCTGCGTGACCTGGACTCCAGCTAAAATTTCTGCTCTRTTGTCAGTCTTATCTTTGATTAAGCCAAGCGTGTGGAGATGAGCTGACATGACCCACACGGTCCCATCRTTTCCCAAGGCATGTCTGGACCCCACGCTGTGCTCAGCGCTGACCCTCCTGAATCGCTGGTGGCCGTGGGCTCTAATTACCTGTGGTGTGGCCAGTTGGGATSTTTGGGAAGTTGATAGCTTGGCATGATCATGAGTTTCTTGCAGCCTGGTGAAGGTAGGATGAGTTAAATGTCGGTCTCYCTCTGGTAGAGGAGGGCAGTGGAGGAGACTCTACATGGATGGGATTGGACTCAGCTTCTGGGAGAGGAACATCTTTGTTCCACAGCCATTTTGGCAATCCTGCTTGGGRTTTTTAGCATCTCTGTGCAATGTGGGAGTCCTTTGCACCTTGGGGACGTGCTCCCTTGCACCTGTATGCAGGACTTTTGGGTCCCAGCAGTGAAGAATATCTAGAGGAGAGCCCACACGTGGTGTTCAGCGATGTGTCCTGGTGGGATGGCATGGACTGGGGAATGTTTCCAGGGGACAAAACCCACACAGTGGCTGCTGACACCCTGGTGCTCCGAGAACAGAGTTGGGAGCAGAGGTTTGCCAAATGTTGCCCATYCTTCCTCCAGCGTGAGAGGAGGTTTCCTCTGGCCCAGCTGCTGGTCCATCTGCATTTGTGCTGAATAACGGAGCCGGCATGGGGGAGCGTGGGTGGTGGAATGTCGCCYGTTTCCATGGCATCTAAGTGCTTCTGCAACGCTCCAGCTCGGGAAATGGGTCGGTGTTATTATTCCCATTAGAGAGWTGGGAAACTGAGGTGTGGGGAACTCAGGAACCGAGTTGGGCTTAGCGATGCTGTCACTGTTTTGGGGACACATAGCTCTAAATGAGGGACTTGGGAGAGCTGGGTGCTTTGCAGGGAGGGTCTGAAAATCCAGGGATGTGCTTTTCCCAGCTGAAACAGGTGCTGAAGTTCAAATAGGAAMTTTCAGAAATGTTTTTATGGCTGCAGTTGTTTGTAATAACTCCACTTGCCTTCTCTGGCTTTTTAAGCCATGTTGCGCCTCTTGTGTTTGCTTTCATTTGTTTATTTATTTATTTTGATAATCCCCATTTCACAGAAGGGATCAGCAGTGAAGGAATTAGTGGCCTGTCAAGGCAATTTCTCACCCTCTTCACCCAGGACATCTGGTTAGTTTACATTAGGGATACTTCAAAAAATAATTGTTTAGAGCCCATAATTCATTTATTATTCACATCAAAACATTTGTGTATGACTTTGCCTCTTTCGAGTTTTCCCAAGTCTTAGGCAGTTGACATTTRCTGGAATTATTTTGTCCCTAATTACCTCTATTTTTGATGAAAGAGAATTAAAAGCATAATCAACATCCCCAAAGTATCTGCAGTCAGACAATTGMAGAATGGGTTCATTCCCAGGAATCCTATATAACATGAGGACAGCTCTTTTTAAAATCTTATTTCTTTATTGTTTATTTATACAAAGCTCACTGTATATTTTACTTTAGCATTTGTTGTGTATATTTCATCTGTTTCTCTACCACATTCAGGATGTTTATATTGAATTTCATGCTCACTTACGCCCAGGCATAGTTTTTGCTTAACTGACTGACACAGCTTTAAGAACCATGGATGGTTACATATTGTGTTTCCAATTTCACTTGGGTTTTTATTATTATTTTGAGCCATTTCCAGTCATTGTAGCGTGCCACCAGTGTATTGCACAGACTCTATTTAAAATACCCGTGCCTTGTTAAAAATAATAAAGGTTTAAAGTGTTATTCTTGGAGTATCTTTAGCTGGTAATGACCTTTCTATTGCTGAGCACTCAGGTAAAGGAAAGACACGGTGGTTCTTTATTACCAGAGGAGCCTAACTAAGCTGCAATTGCCAATGTCGAATTGCTTGCGAGCTGTTTGACCTCCTATTTACTTCTAATTTCTGCAAGCTGTTAGTAAGAGCTGCACTAAATCAACCTGTCATTTGATTTCGCCTTTTGCAACCATCACTGAAAGATTTTATACCTATGAGCATCACAGAGGAACTGCCTGAAACTGCTTAAGAGAGAGTGTTAGAGTTTACAATGGATGTGGGAAGCTGTTTGGGGATAGAAAGGGTAGAAATTTTAGGATAAGGGCTGTGGGAAGGGAAAGAGATGAGCTAGTGCTCCTCTCACAGGGGAAATGTGGGGAGCAGSAAGGGAAAACATGGACCTAAAGCAAGATGTCACCGGATGGGATCCCACATTTATTCTTACTCCATGGTTTTAACGCCGATTACAGATTTACACAATTTGTTCTTTTCCCTAAGTGCTGGAGCTGCAAAATCAAGCTGCATTCACCCTGCTTCTTAGCTCATCACTAATAATAAAGATCCTTCACCGGGAGTGGAGTTGACAGTTGTGCTGAGGACAGTCATCGCGGGGGCCGCACCGCGAGCGAGGCCACGTTATTGTTCGACGTGAACTGCTGTTCCCACACCGTACAGCTCCTTCAAAGGCTCTCAAAGCGCTGCTCAGTTGTTCAGCTCCTCAGTAGCTCTGGTAGGGAGCCGGCGTTCAAGGTTTCCYGCGGCGGGGGAAACGGAGGCAAAGGGAGGATGAAAAGGGAGATGGGAAACAAAGAGGTGATCGTGATTCCTGTATCCCAGTGGGGTGTGGGGACTTGCTCCGTAGGAGACTTAGTCCCGAGCTCTGCTGTTGAAAGTGTCTTGATTCCCCTCTTTTGCTGCAGAAATGTGAGTCTGAGGAGTGCTCGTGTGTTCAGGTGTGTGGGTGCTGGGTAATGGCACCAGCAGCTTCTCCTGAGCAGCTTTTCCTGAGCATTTTTAAGAGCCTGATGCTGCACTGATGTATCTGTGCTTGCAAAATAGCAGCAAAAAGTGTTGTACAGAAAACTCCCTCTATTACAGTATTTACTGATCTATGTATGCATAAAACCACTGCAGAAGGCAGAGCCATAACAGGCCAATTAACAGGTATTTATGGCCAGGTTCTGCTGTAGCATTGTTCTCATTCCTCTTTCTGTCTCCCAGGAGTGTTTTGCAGACACAGTTCTCCTTGGAAAAACAACCCAGGGGGCGGTGTGCTWCATCTTGGCATGGTCACTTTGGCTGGATTTTGGATGCAGGGTTTGCCTCTTCCCATATGAGGAAAATAAGTACTTTGGGAAACCTCTGTGTGCAAGGTCTGCTTCTTTCACAGCACCAAGAGGAAGAGACCAACAAAAGGCAGAGCTGAAATACCAGATAAGGCTGGGAAGAATAATTCCTGACCTGTTCCATTGTAAAGATAAGTGAGGTATAAAAACGGGTCCATATTTAAGTCTGAGGGAGAATTGGTTTCCAGGGATAAGGCCATGCTCTGGCCAGCACCTCCTGAAGTGTTGCTGTCTCCCCTAATTGGGCTATTAAAGCCTAGGGGAGCAAAAACGTGGTAATGACCTTCCTGGAAACAAAGCTGGAGAGAGGAGGAAAGATGAGGAAGTGTCTCAGCAGTCTGTGACCGAGTGCTTAGCACCAGGTGCTTGGATGTGGGGAAGCTGAGGGTGAGATCTATCTCCAAAGAGATGGCAGCGTTGTGAAAACACACTGAAGTAAATCACCGCTCCCTAAGCAGAGCCAGCCCCTATAAATCAACAATAATATCTCAGCCCTCGCCGACTGCACGTCTGAGACACTGCACTCAGCTCCAGTCACCGCGTTACGAAGGAGGAAATTACAGAATAAGAGAAGGTGAGAATTAGGGCAATAGGACTAGAGCTCTGTGAATATCAGATATTTTTTTTTCATAGTACTTCTGAACAATTGGGGTCAGATTGGTTTTGATTTTTTCTATCAAATCAAAGTAACACCCAAAATGAAATATCAGACAGTAGGGAGAAAAAAAAAAGCCAAAATGGTTTGAAAAATGTCTCGCCCTTCTCCAGGCATGGTTTTTATTTTTCTAGAAGTCAAAATCCATTCAGTGGGGTTGGCATAATTTCACTCAGAGCTTCAGCAGAGCCAGGGTCAGATTTCTGGTGGTGCCAGTTCTCACTGGGTTGGACTCCAAAATACATTGGAAAAAGGGCAATGGATGGAGGATCAGATGAACCTCAACGTTCTCTGTGTAAGATGAAAAGGGAGAGAGCAGATGCTGGATGCTGTGGCAGAGGAGAGCAGGGCTGGCTGCTCCTTTTGTGGGAGCATCTTCACAGAAAAAGCTGGTTTGGACTGCGAGGGGGTCAGGCAAGGCAAGGGGGAAGGAGCATTTTAGAAGTTGGTTTGATGCACATAGCTAGTCGTGACTTTTGAGTAAGATACGAGGATGTTAAGTATGATATGAAGTGCTGAAATTCGTCCAAAAATGAGCAACACAGCTGAGGAAGGGTCTGGAACACAAGTCGTATGAGAAGTGCCTGAAAGAGCAGGGGAAGCTCAGCCTGGAGAAAAGGAGGCTCAAGGGATACTCCTCACTCTCAGCAACTCTCTGAAGGAGGTTGGAGCCACGTAGGGGTCGATCTCTTTTCCCAAGTAACAAGTGACAGGGCAAGAGTAGATGGCCTGAAGCTGTACCAGAGGAGGTTTAGATTGGTATTAGGGAAGATGTCTTCACCAAAAGGGCTGTCAAGCATTGAACAGACTGCTCAGAGCAGTGGTGGAGTCCCCATCCCTGGAGGGATTTAAAAGAGATGGATGTGGCACTTGGGGACAGGGCTTAGTGCTGGCCCTTGCAGTGCTGTGGTAACAGCTGGACTCAATGATCTCAGAGGTCTTTTCCAACCTAAACGATCCTACGATGAGCATTTCTTAGGAAGACAGACTTACCCCAGGGGTTTTCCATGGGGCAGCCTGACTCCTGTGGCCATATTTAGCCTGGGTGGCTGCGGCAGCAAAACCCAAACCCTGCTGCTCTGGGGCCTGGGGAACTGTGGCTTTCTTAGCAGCGAAGGTGGGAAAGGCTCCACCACTGAGTGCTCTGTTCATAATAAGGTTCCGTTATTAATGCTCAGTAATGACCTTGCTGGGGCACAGTTGAGTGCCTTGTCATCTGTCCTGATCTTATTAGAGGCGTCGGCAGGGTTCGGTGTGCGCCGGGTTCCTCTTTATCTCTTTGCCRTCAATACCGCGCGCAGTCATGATGGGCCTGTTCCCAAGGGCCTCGGATGTGTCTAAAACCCTCTTCRTGACTTGCTATTTTAAGAGTCACATTTATAAGAAAAAAATAGACAGTTACAGTAGACCAACAATGTCTTTCCTATCACCAGCAGATATATCAGAGATAAAGTACCCTGGCTCCTTCCTTTTGCTGGTGCCACGCRAGGGAAGAAATCCTGGTGATTCATGGGCTGGCGGTGGCCGTTGGCTCCAAGGCCTACTAATCACAGGTATTAATGGAGCCAACTGGAGAAGTGGGTCAGTGCTCGGCCTGAGTTAGGAGCAGAGCGTGCCACCAGGAAGAAAAACGAGGGGAAAGCTCAGAGATGATGTTAGCAGAGGGATTTCTGCAGTCAGAGCCTGGGAGAGAACCGAGAGGAGAAAAGACTGATGTCTCTGGGGCAGATATGAGCAAACATCTTGTGCTGTTGTAAATGGGGGAAAGTGAATCGCTTGCTTGATTGTAAAYTTAAAAAGATAGCGTGTTTCTATCAATAACCAGAGGCTTAAATAATAGACTTTGGTCTGACTACCAATCTCCTCTCCCTGTTTCAGGAGAAAGTCTCTTAGAGCAGCAGGGAGAGTCTCCACGCAACGTCTTGTAGCTCTATCTATCACGTACCTTATCAGTGGGTGTACTACAACTTCTTGTTCCAAGTCATCTTTTTCTTTGTCTCTTCATCCTCTCCTCGACTTCTATTTGTGGTTTCTAAAATGTTACTCCCAGACAGGCAACACGACGGCTCAGCCCAAAGCGTTGCTCAGATTCAGCCATTGCAAAGGAGCTGGAAGCGATGCCGTGGGTGTTTGTGTGTGTGGAGAACAGGATCCACACCCGTGTCCATCCCAGTGTGGCTTTGGGAGRTTCTGGGGGTCTAACAAAGCCAAATCTTTCTGCTTTTAGACACTGCTTTGTCTAAAAGGGCTCGGTAGCATCCATGGTCTTTCATCTGCGGAATGTTGCGTGTCCCATCACTGGCTTTCCGCTGAATTTGTTGAACTGAAGGAAACACATATGGTGGGGCCTTGCTGCACACTCGGAAAATGGGATTCCAGGCAGGAGCTCTCCCGTYGCTGCCTCAGCCGAGCCATTTTGTGCCCCGCTGCCGCACTATTAAAATAAGCACGAATTGAGAATTAGTGCAGCACAGTGGAAGGGACAGGCAAAACAAGTCCGAGGCTCCAAACAACAAATTATTCTTGAATCAAACATCTCATTAATGGCTGCAGTGTCGCCACTCTGCTTTGCATAATTAAGTTTCATGGGGCGTTACAATTAACAGTTGTGCCGCAATGTAGGTAGGAACAATCTCCCGTTTATTTACCCTGGCTGTATCTGAAAGTGCTGTGTGGTGAATAAGACGCATTTACAAGTAGATTAGGGTGCATTCTGGGTCATAAATTGAGTAAGGCTGTAATTGCTTTCCAACAAAGGAGAGCTGCAAATAAGACAGGCCGCCTCTCTTTTTTTTTTTTTTATCCCCTCCTGAAACCCCTTTTTTCCTGTTGATGTGTCTGAAAATTCTCATCCCCAGCTAAATAACACAGTTATGGCATTGAAAACCTTGTAGAAGCTTTTTCAACTTGACAGCTCCTACTCTGTAATATTTCAAGGCATATTTTCCCCCTTCTTCTTCTCCCTTCTTGAGTCTCCGTGGCAAAGACTTGTTTTAAAACCACATATTCTGGCTTTGTATATTATCAGTCAAATATCCGCATGTGCATCCATGATGGGGAGGGAGAGAGGGGAGATGCTTGGGTTTCAGGCACTTGGAATTAACTGGGAARGAAGCCAAAATGTCATTAGAAGCACTCGGATACGGCAGAACGCGAAGCACCTCCAGTCTATATTCAGATACGAAGGCAGGCCCAGGAATTAAACATTTATCAAGGCTGGGGGATTAAAGCCTGACCACAAATACTCTTCTTGGTGAAGGGCTTTCCCTGCGAGGAAGGAAGGATCCAGAGCGTTAGCAATGCCGATTGCAGGCTGTTGAGGAGCAGGAGAAGCTCTCGCCGCCTAGAAACTCTCTAGGCCAAATGAGCTTTTCTTGCTTCAAATATTTCTTAATCGTACTTTCTTATAGGATTATGAAGAGGCTGGTGGAGAATGTTAAAAAAAAAATTGGGTTTTTTTCAGCCTCACGAGTATYTCTCGGGTGGTTGGTAAGACTTGGAGCCGGAGTAGCTCAAAAAGGGAGGGAAAGATTCAGCTCCCAACCAAATCTGCTCATCGTTATACACTTAAGGAAAAGCTGCCATTTCCTGCTAAAAACCCATTTGTCTTGCAAATTTCTATAATGAGCAGATTTTGGAATAAATACCATGTAATCTGCAGTGACAGTTCTCTCATTTCTTTTTTATTAGTTCAATCTTCTCAGCATCTGAAACACGTAGCAGCGGAGTCTCAGAAGAGGTTTAGGCAGCTCTGTGGGAGTTTTTTTAACACCTTGGCACACAGCTCTGCCACTCGCTCTCCCGTGGCATCACTCCCTTCTCCGTTACCTTCCATTTATTTATTCAATTGTGTGTTTTAGCAGCATCTGTCCATAGCCCCAGGCACCCTTTAAGTCATTTAGAGTACACAGAGCCGTGCATTAGCGAGACATGCCCTGTCACGTCATCCTCAATTYCTACAACAGCCTACGGAGCAACAGCTGGATGGGCACAGCCACCTCGCTTGGTTTTCCAAGCTTCCAGATGCCTGTGGAAAACAGGGAAGGGCTTCTCATGTATCTCCAAGGRATAGCTTAGTATTTATCATATCCACGAGGCAGATTTTTTGATTGGGGTTGGCAGGGTGGAATTTTAGTTCTAGAGAAGGTCAAACTGGTCTTTCTGGAAGCAAAGGATGAATAGCCATGTTTGTCCCATGTCTGTGGTCTTGCCTGGTGGGCTGGAGATCAGGTAGGACATCCCCATCTAGAAGGATGGATTGCTGCAGCTAGAGCTTGGGAAACATGGATCTTGAGCAGTTTTTTTCCCATGGAGCATGGCATCAGGGCTGATGTTGGAAATATTTTTGGCGACACTGTTCGGGACTGCAGGGATGGTGTTTGCTGTTAGACCTTGGCTAAGGATGGGCAATATTACTATTGGGAAAAAAAAAACAATGTAAGAAAAAGCAGGAAGCACCTTTCGGTGTTGATTTAAGTTTTGGGATGAGAAGAGGCAGCTCTTGCCTCTGAAACTGAGTCCTGTTCTACAGGCTTGGGGAGCGGGGTGGAAAAAGCTGAGACTGTGAGAAGTAAATGAGAAAACAAACAGCTCATAGGATGGCCTTGTGACCATGTGCCATTTAAGCTGACCTTTACCAAAGTGTATTAAAACCTGGAGATTTTCCCTTTGTATTTCCTCCAGCCTACAAGTGAATTACAAATCCCATCACTTTTAAAATGCGTCGCGTTAAAATACTTGCTGAACTTTAACTTCTTCTCCTTTTTCCTCCTAGGTAAGTGGCATTTACTTAATGTTGAAGTACTTGAAGGTCCAGAGCGGGGATGTAAAACATCCTTGCCCAGTTGAAGGTGACTTGTCAGGTAAACCCAAATTTTTTCCTTTCTCTTTTCACCCCATGTCCGACCCAAGCTGTTTCCTCTCTCCTCTGATGTTACTGAGGCGGGCTGATAAGGAGGGCAAGGGCGTGAAGGTGTGTGAGCTTCATTTCCAGTTCACCGCTTTGAGGAGCTGAGTTGCAGTTTGGATTGGCAGCTCTGACTGTCTCCCTCAGGGTTGAGCATCGCAATGCAGGAAGGTGTGAGGTTCAAAATCCCCCRGAAAGGTGATGTTGAGCCGCGCCGTGCTTGATCCAGCCAAGTTTTTCAGCAACGCTGAAAACTGTCACGGAGCCTGTTGCCATCACACAGTTCTGGAAAGCTTCAGAGCCGTGTTTCCAGGAAAATGATGCTTGTGCTTGCTCTCACCTCCCTCTGACCTTTCAAAGCATGGTGCCTGCCTCTGCAAAAAACTGTCACGTGCCTGACTTTGAAATATTTCTCTCGTACGGTGATTTTCACACTCAATAGCAATTCAGAGTGATTTTCTCCCTCAATCYCTTTCAGCCCCAAACCCTCTGTGAGCTGGTATTTTCTTCGCTCAAAGCACACCCCTTGTTTCCTGCAGAGCCCTAAAAAGCCTGGGTGAGCCATGGCAGGAGCCACCCGGGGCCGGGAGCGATGTGCTGAGCCAGGTCTCATCGTGTCGTATAACTCCCGGCAGCTCATTCCCCGTGTGTCACTTCTCCTGAGGTCGCTGTATTATCTCACCCTGGCAGATGCAGCGAGGTAGAAATACAAGGCTATTTGCAATGCAGTTTATTAAGACATGTTTTAGAGGTGGTTTGAGGGAGCACTGGCTGGAAATGTTAATCATCATCTCTGACAATGTATTGACCTGCCTTCTGCCTTACCCCGCTGCCTCGGGAGCCGGGGGGGGAGTGCGGGCCGGGATATCGGTGTGCTCCAGCCGTGCCTCCCCCCCACCCCCTCCTCCTGCATCACCTCTCCTATGCAGAGCAGGAACCATCACTGCTGGCRCACGGAGGAGAAACTTTCTGCCTGTTGAAAAGCACCTCGTGGGTGGGGAAGGCAAATGAAAACAAGCACTTTTTTTTTTTTCTTTTACTTTTTTTTTTTGGAGCTGGTGGTTTTCTTGCTGGGAAGAGGGAGTAATCTGGCTTCTGTGGAAACAAATGATACTGCACGACTGCCTTGCTGCCTTCTCCTGCTCCGCCAGAAAAGGTGTCATTATTTTTCCCCTTTTGTTTTAGACTTCTGTGAACCAAAAGGGCTTGAGGATTTTAATGGTCTATCTCAAAGATTGAGAGGCCCTTTATACGTCAAGCCACAATCCCATCCTAGGCTGTACTGGCCTCTGTTTGATTTTATGAAGCTTATTTTGGATAGATGGTATTTTTATAGCTCCTGCCTTGCTTCACCGATGGCCATATTGATGTAGCGCTACAGGACAGGGCTAATAAATAGTTTATAAAACTGTAGGTTCATTCTCCCCAGTGATGTAGGGCTGTGTCTGAGCAGACTGCAAATCAACGTCCCGGCAATGCCGAGCCTCCGCACAGCGCGGCCCTGGGCACACCGTGGGGAGGCAGGGATTAAAGCAAAGCACAGCTTGCTCCAGCTGAAACTGCTCCAAACTTTGCCTTGCAGTGATGCTCTGCCCCAGCAGGATGGTGGTGCAGCCAGCTCGCTTAGAGCAAGCTGGTCACTGCAGCAGCATCCCTGCTCTCGGCCTGCCCGTGGGCCCTGTGGGGATGCCACYGCTTTGGGAAGCTTTTCCTTAGGCTCCATAGAGCCGATCACATCAGCGTCATGTTATTATTAACAAAGCTAAATTTGGCTGGCAGCGCTTTCTCTCCCGTATGGACCTTCCTAACTCTTGGGATGAAATGCCCTGAGTGATGCCAGTCTGAAGTGCAAGATGTCCCACTGATGACCTGTGTATGACCACGGTGGGGGTTGTACCCRTGGGCTTGTTGGGAGCTGACTCAGACACAAGTGGAGGCCTTGGGAAAGTCCTACCCTGTTTTTTTACTCCTAAATGCTCATTTAAAGAGTTGCCTTTGAGTCTCTTTTAAGTGCTGRGGTCTGCTGTCTGCTTGGCCTGTTYTCCGTGCTCCRGAGCTGTTTTTTCCCTTGTCCCCGGGAGCAGTGTGTGTGTGAAAACCCACAGCTGTCTGCTGGTATCAAAGCCTTTCTCCTGTTGCTTCCTTTCAGTATTAGAAATATGAGCTTCCCCCATTTCTCCCACTTTTCCAGTCTTGCAGCGCTTAGGATGAGGAGTCGATGACGCTTTCTCTTCGTGGATGGTGGCATGCCCAGTAATGGGATCCTAAAAGGGACATGAGGCATCGTTATTAGTCTGTCYGGAAGCTGGGTTGGGTTTCTAAAAACAGAGGAATTGATTAAAGTTCATGCGCAAAAAGGAAGGGAAGCAGTGATGGTGTGAGATGTACCCACACACTTATACATTGATTTTTGCCATGCATCCCCTTCGTGATCTGGGCTCACTTYGGAGATGTCTCTGGGCCTTAAATATCAAAAAGACTTGTCCCATCACCACTGAAGACTTTATTCCTTTGCAGATAGCTCAGAAGAAGGAAAAATGCAAAGCCAACCCACAGCCTTCCCCGCACCCACYGTCCACACCCTGCTAGCATTTGGCAAATGAGAAAATATTAAASCCATATATTTTCCTGCTGCGCTCAGTTACCACGTTGTCCTTTTCTTTGGAAAGGAAATGCAGTTGGGAAGACATATGGAGGTGCTTGTTCTTCTTGTTGCCATGGGTATGTCTGTGGTGTCTTCAGACATGCGGCTCTGGGTGCCCAGTTTTGGCTTGGTCCCCTCAGCTCCACCACTGCCAGATGCTTTTCAGGGGTTTTAGGTCCATATTGCCAATTCCCTCCTTCTCTAAGATGTCTCCTGTACTATTTTAGGATAATTTTCCCTGTCAGCTCTATAATTTGAAGGTTAATTTGGATATTACTATTCTATTACTACTGCTCTGGTGTTCTTACGAGGGCTACTATGATCACTCCAGCAACTGGTGTTTCTTTAGGTACTTCTTTGCCACAGGCCTGGCTTAGGGACACTCAACCTGCTTTATCCAGAGTGAGCTTAAAGCACCCACATCCTCCAAAAGGTAGCTGGGGGGTGTGGGAATGTCTGGGCAAGAACCAGAGCAACTCTGCAGAGGTGATGCATCCAAAATCAGGATCTCCTGAAGGACATCTTGGAGTGAGTCTTGGGCTCTTGAGGAATAACTGGATGAGTGTGTGATAGAGATACAGCCACACTGCGAGGATATATCCTGTTTGATGTCAGCTTGCACAAGGAAGGGTGGGAAAAGACCCATGGGGGCTGTCGTGTCTTTTAATTTGTTCCTTGAACCAGTCTAGGACAAATCATTGTGTCAGCATAGGAAACCTTAGGCTGGCCCTGCTTGTTTTGTTCCTCATTATAAGTACCTTACAGTTAAATTTAAAAGACTTCATTCTCCAGATAGCTCAGCTGAATGTTTTTTTCTTTAGTACTGAGCATAAAAGAGAAGTGCAGCCCTTCAAGCTGCACAGTAGAGTTCAATGAGAGAGAGAGATTTGGAGTCGATGCATTTATTAGAAYCATTAGGGCAGAGGAATGTGCACGGGTACGTTGCCAGCTCCACGCTTGCAAATGGCATTTTTTTCCCTGGATTCAGAATGCTCTCACTCTTCCTGTGCTGATACAGGAAAGTCCCAGCATGGGATGATGAGATCAAGTGCGCATTGGTAGCAAATGCAATTTGTAAAGCGTTGGTAGGATAAATGACATTGTGTATAAAAGAAATGTTGCAACACAGCCGTACTAATGCAGCCATGTGACACCAATTTAATGCATTTTGCCCATTAAGCTGCTTGTTCAAGACATCTCTCGACCATTTCGAGTGCAGCAGTGGTGTGTAAGGCCTCTATTTTCTAAGTATTACTCATTTTGCAGCTAACAGATGTCACTGTCTATTTGTCCCTTATGGAAAAGTCCCTTTAAAGTTCAATAGGGATTAAATTTGTCAGGCTCTATAGAAACATAACAGGATTCTATGGAAATTACTCTGCAATCCTATAGAATGTAATAGATAATCTCCTYGTCTCTGGAGGTATTTTAACTCTTGCATAATTGCAGACCAGAATAGAAAATCTCCATTAAATTCAACGAGATGGTTCACAAAAAATCCTATAGGAAAATGATAATTTTCTATTAAAATCAGTAGGACTTTTTCATCAGCACGTTGGTATTCATAGGGAGGTTTTATTCATTTGCCAATCCTACTAAAAAGTGTTTTGTCAGGAGGCTGATACTTGCTTTGTTCTAGGGAACAGTGATTTGTGCATAAACGATGCTTATGTCCAATGCTCGTATAATTTATGGCGAGGCACTAAATTCCYTTTCAGAATAACTGGAGCAGGATGAGGCTTTAAGCCCTGCAGGGAGTTAAAAAAAAAAAAAAAGGCTGTTGCTGGGGATTTGGAGAAGGGGTCTGCCTGCGAGGACCATCCTGCTATTGTGTTACCCAGGTCGCTGGAGCCCGCAGCAGACCCAGGCAGGGTGTTGTGAGCACGCACGGATGTGCCACAGCCACAAGCTTGTCCCTGTCATCTCCCTGGCTCCAGCGCTCCTTATCTAAAGTGTTCAGCCCAGGATGCTGCAAATTAATGTTGGATTGAAGCTCCGTTTCTGTGAAACTGCCCGTGGCTGGTTTGAATGGCTCTGCTGCCTCCTGCATCCGCAGGCTGGTTTTTTATGGCGTGGCCTGGGTGGTGGGGAGCGGCGGCTCCGCCGAAATCCAGGGCTTTGCTCTTGGAGGTCGCTGCCTCTGCCGTGCTGCTGGTGGAGCTCAGCCAAGACACGGCTGGAGCAGTTAATTACGGAAGGAATGCTCTGCTTGGCTGCGGGGGGTGCGAAAAGCCACCCCTCGAAAGGATCAGCCTCCTTTTCTCCAGCCTTGGAAGGTGCTGCTGTGCATGTTGATGAAGGCAAAGCACCCAGGTCATAGGAGCTGTAGCAAAAAGCTTCCTGTGGATCATCTCTGCCCGGGTGGCATCTCCGGGCACTGCTTGAGACACACAAAGAGGCCACCCAGTGAGGGAGCTTGCTCAGAGGAGGGGACACGTGGGTGGGTGATGCTGTGGGGAGCAGGTAGAGCTGTGCCCATCACCTCTCTCGGGAGCTGATTCAGGGAGGCGACGCGGGCTCTGCAGCGCTGACACGGCAGCGTGATTGCTCTTTTCGCCGTCCCTTGTGTAGGAGGATGAGTCATCTTGGAGAAGGGAACTGCGAACTCCTTGGGGGGTATTTACGAAGGATAATTCAGCGAGGAAGGTTGCTTTGTTTTGGCAAGGCGCGCTTAGAAGGACATTCTTAAAAGGATGGTGAATCAACTCCTTGGCTGAACACCAGCTCTCGTGGTGGCATTGCAGGGGGGACAGCGTCCTGTCCCGTGGTTGTGGTGGCCAGGGTGTATCTGCCCTCAGCAAAGCACAACTAGCCCAGTGCTGAGTGCTGGTGCAGGTCTGAGTTTCATTCCAGGGGCTTACACACCTAGGAAAAGTTTGGGGCAGATTCCAAGGTTTTGGCCCATGTGTGAAACATGGCACAGATACATCCCTCCTGCAGTGGGAAACAGCTCAGGGAGAAAGGCTTGGACAGCAGGGATGGGATCAGCTGATAAAGCTCGGAAGGTCCACGGTCAGGAGAAATGTAATGCCACAAGGTAAAGGTCAGGATGTGCCTCGGAATGGGGCGATGCCAGGAGAGACCTGGAGCCAGGTCCAGCTCCCAGTGCCAGCGTTCCTTTGCACTTCCCCGGTGCCAACGCTCACAGCGCAGACTATAAAAATCAATTGACACAACATATGTAATGGTCTCATTTACTGGCGAATAGAAATGTGTGTAAATCTGGCATTAAACATGAGTTTACACTGCTCCCCTTCTTGGGAGAGCGGTGATTGACGGCGCTGTGTAAATGACAGGAATATGCCGGTAGAAGCTGGGAAACATTTACCCTTCGGAGAGCCATGTGTACATTGGAGGATTGCCTCGCCTCGCCGGGCGTTAAACACATCTGGAGGGATCACTTCTTGCACGGTTCCTTGCCGTTGCTTACAATTAATACCTTTTGTGGTAAGAAACAATGCGTGGAGAAGCAACCCTGTCTTCCATAAATTATTCCTGGTGTTTTCTTCCCTCTTGAGCCCTGCTGTTCCCTCCTAGAAGGTGCTGGAGCAAAAGATCCAGCAAAAAATCCCTCGTGTAGCAGCAGGTATTCCAACTCCAGATGCTGGGAGGCTGCCCAGGTGAGCAGGGGCTGGCTTCTCTCGCTGTGCCCGTCAGCCAGCTAGTCCGAGAGAAAATTCAATAACAGGCATTTGAGATTAAATTCTGAGCACTTGAGTAATCTAAAGCCAGCGAGGAGTCGGTGTCTCAGCAGTCAGTCAAATGGTCTGGGCTGTCATCTTATTAAAGGGAAAGAGAAACTTTGATTTAACCCCAGACCCTTAATTTTCAATAATGTTTCCCGATTTCCACTAGCTGTTACCATTTCACAAAATCTTTGGGTTCTGAAATTTRTGACTTGTCTTCAGGGTTTGCACTTCCCAGGCAATTTTCTTTGACAAGAGGATCCGTACAAATCAATTAATGGARGTAGGGGAGGAGAGCAGTGGGTTGTGTGGATGTTGAAAGGGGATAGTGGAGCAAACTCCCTGGAATTAAAGACAAGGGAGTTGCCATTAGCAGTGGCTGTGGATAATGGTGTAGGAAGGGAAAAAACAACCCAAATCTCAGAACTTGATAGAAAACCTGACTGAAGTTCTCCCCAGCCCCATGGGTTTCACAGCTTTGAATCCTGCTGTGGATTTAACTTCCTGGGTGTCCTTGTCCCTTCCTGCTCCTCCTGTGCTGTGTTCAACCCCTGCCATCTGATCACAGCCTTCCAAAATGCTTGGAAATTAATTGCAGGCTTAAATACTACCTTGGCCTTTAACTCTGCTCCAGACTGAGTGAAGTGAAGGCTTTGTCTCATCAGCAAGACATCTTTCTGAAGAAAGGGAAGTTGTTCTTTTTCCGCTGGGATCCATTTTCCTTTTAATTGCGCAAAGCCCCGGCCCCTTGCCAAACGTGAGAATCAGCCACGAGCCTTTTATTTATGTAACTATACATTTATTTATATTATTGCAAATTCCCACCTTCTGGCTGAGGATGYATTTTACCCTTGGAGGCGAGCTTGAAAAGCAGTCCTGGGTGTCCTCTCCGCGTTTCTGCCGTGCTCGGGAGCCGAGCAGGCGGGTGGCACAGAGGTGTGAATTAGATTTCGGTGTCGCGGCGCAGGAGCTCTGGCTACGCCACCTTCCCCCTTCAATGCAATCCTTCCCGAGCTCCTCTCACCTCCTTCCCTGCTATTCTTCCTGCATTTATTGCCTTCATTTCCATAGCTCGTCCGGGGCTACATTCTCCTACCCCGCTCCCCTGTAATGTGTGACCTAGATAGCGCTTTCTTTTCGGACAAAGCGATAAACAATGGCTTCCCTGACAATGTGCTTGGCTGCTGCTCCACGCTGAGTGGGGCTTGGACTTAACATTAGGGAAATATTCACTCAGAACCAGATTATCTAAGGTACTCCATGCCCGCTATTACCATAGGATCTGAGCGCCTTGCGGCTTTTGAAGATGCTTATTTTCCCGTTAACCCTGTGGTGTTATCTTTTTTTATAAAAGGCTGGGGACTGAATCATCAGGAGTGTAAGGAAAGCTCTGGGCACAGGGCCTGGAGTGGCTTTTTTTGGCAGGGTTGCATTGATTTTCGGATTCTTAAGCTGGGATGAATTACGGAGGTGGCTGGGCTGGGCGAGATGCTGTGGAGTATTAACATCAGGACTATTTTGTGCTGTGCCCCTACCATCACTTTCCCTTCACTAGGAAAAGCTGACGTTCCATCCCCAGCTGGTGGAAATCGATGGAGCCCAGCTCCATTGCCATCCATGCCATTGTCCCATGTCTGTGAAACTCTGAGACCTTTCAGAAGCTCCAGAGTCCCTTAAAAAACGTCCTCGTTCCTGATGGGAAATGACCATCTCCTTATYGGTCCCGTGCTTGGTGCTTCCCCCACCTTTGCAGGGACACTAATTTACGGTACCGTGCTGCTTCCTTTATGTCCATTTATACTCTCTTAATGTGGTTGGGAATTCACAAATTCCCTTTTACGCTGTTCTGAACGTAACCTACTAAACCTTAATCATGGTTTGGGGAGTAGTAATTCTTTCTTTTATATGGCTCCCTTTTTATTTTTTCTTATATAATTTTTTCCTTTAAGAAAAGATCATTAATCCATGTTTCTGAGCCTTCCCATCAATCTATAATTGAATCGTATAAAAAAGGCTTGATTTTACATCCGTATAAGAAAGAATTCAATTCTCCCTAATGCCTGTAGATTTATAGGTCTAAATTTCCAGATTTCTCTTAATTTTATTTTACTTTTAATAACCCAGCTTGTCTGGAGTTATCTAAATTATTAGTGAACCTGAATATGCTGTGATCTGAGGAGATCAGTTATCTTTTCCGCAGAGGAAGCGCCGGAAGCTGAACAGGCCCATCTCGCAGGGAAAACAAAACCACTTCTGAGAGCTGCCTAACCTTGGTGTGTCGGGAAGCCCCTCTCACCGACGCCTTCAAAAGGTGCTCTCTTAATTACTGCATTTTTAACACCATATTGCCCTGCAGGGCTTTCCCCTCTCGAGTGTCAGCTCTGCTGTCACCTCTCCCTTTAAATCACAAAGGGAGCACATCGTGCCTTGTCGGCTCGGGGGGGGCTGGGAGGAGAAACTCTGCCTTTCCAGCCCTGTCTCTGCCACCACAGTCACTTTTAAGCCCGGGCTGAGTTATTGCTGTTGCCTGGTTCAAGGCATCTTCTCTGTTTAACGCAGCAGAGCCCAGCCTTTGGCTTGCCTTGGATGGGTTATTMCTGCTGGGGAGAGTACCTGGTGCTGCTCCCAGCCTGGATTTGRGACGAATGGAGCTTTCAGCACAGTTTTAGCACACTCAGAGGGGTTTCTTGTGCAGCTGTGCTGATGGGAAAGAAAGAGAGTGACCAACTATCTTGCACTCGAGTATATCTGGGAGTCTCAGAGTCCTGCGCCAGCCTCCTCTGAGCTGCAAAACACCACTGGGCTTTTTATTGTGATGTTGGGGTCTAGCTGGAGTCTGGGAGTGTAAGGCCTGCAGGGAGGCAACAGCTTTTGCTAATTTCATAATGCTCCTAAAAAATATGGGGCTTGGATTGATGGAAAACTTCCAGCACTATCAGGCTCAGATGGCCCCACTTTTAAAGCCAAATGGTGTCAGCTRAAAAGTGATGGGCTTTGATAATCCATGTGGGTCCCTTCCAGCTCAGGATATCCTGTGATTCCAAAGCAGCTTTGCCCKCAGTGAGATCCCACCTTGGAGGTGCTCAGGCATCCCACGGATCTGGCTGTTTCACCTTCTCCTTCCTCCTCCTCTCTGCAGCAGAGSAGAAGACAAAGGCAGGTAATTGTGCTGTCTCTGCACACAGCAAATTCCAGCTGGGGTGTCCATTTTAGCACTGTTTGGAGCCTTGACAGTGACATGTGTGTGGGAAATTGCTCTGAATTCCTTCAGCCTCCACTGTGTTTAACTCCTGCAAAAGGTGTTTGGAAAAGCAACACATCTGATATTTATTCTGAGTTTCTTGTACTGGGAAGAGCAAAAGCCCAGGCTTTGCTGTCCGTGCCTTTACCAGCCTCCATCCCTGCCTTTCCTTGCAGGCTCCCAGCCCCATCTGTTCGGGCTTTCTTGCACTGATGTGCTTTTTCTCTGTTTTCCTGCCATGCCTGTGCTGTATGATTCCCCTCTTTCAGTGAGACATGGGATCTGTTCTCTGGTCTCCTGCTGTGTCTTCTCGCTGTCCATCTCTCCTTCCAGACATCMCCCCTCCCTTCCCCTCCCTCTGTGCATTCCCTCCCTTCCCTCCTTGGCCAAGGGAGGGCTGGTGTTGAAAGAAGGATTTTTGGGATGTTCAAGAGATGGGGGAGATCACAGGTTACTGGGGTTGGTCGATCCTCTGGAACCTCCTTAAAAGGGAGCTCGAAAGCAGGATTAAGATCCTGGGCAAATTTCCCTCAGCCTAACCCCTCTTGGTACTGGTGCACAGGTTATGTGATTCCCAAATATCCCAGGGATCCCCTGGCTCCCAGTATTGTGTTACTAGGGAATCTCCCAGATCTGTTGGAGCGCTTGGAGGTAAAACTGCTGCTTGGAATGGCTGCAGACAGATTTGTGCTCCTTTTTATTTTATTCATTACTTTTTCTCCCTCCATTCTCCTTGTTGCTTTCTGAGTTTCAGATGGATTATCCAGATTGCAGAGCCCAACCCTTGCCTGCCTGCCAGGTCCTTCTGTTCCCTTCTAGTTCATTCCTTACAGCRAATGTTGCAGCCCCTTCATTTCGTGGGGGTTTGAAGGTGCAGGAACAGCTTTGTACATCCAGGTACCAGAGGGAGTCAGGGCTGTGGTCACCTCCAGGACGTGAATTTGTCCCACTGAGGTCTCTGGTGGTGGGGTAGGACTTGTTTGGCTGTGGAAAGAGGCCAAGGCTTTGCAGAMGCCACCGGGGTGGTTTTGCAAGAGGCTTCTTAGGAGAGATGTCTTGTGCAGGGATGTCTGTACTGCTCTCCCAGCACAGGGTTGAGGTTTCTCCCTCCTGGTGTGCCTTTCCAGGGTTATCCTCAGAATGTTTCTGCCTGCAGCCCTCCCTGAGCTTGCTGTCCCCATGCCTACAATCTTTTTGGGGAGCTCTAGGAGAAAAGGTGGCTTTGGACGCTGTTTGCAAAGGTAGAAAGGGAAGGGAAGGGAAGGGAACAAAGGGGCAAAAGTATCCCAAAGTCACTTTATATCCCTTCGTCCATGCAGATGGCAAACTGCTCCCACCAGAGGCTGTCAGGACGCCCCTGGCACATGTGAGTGCCATCAGGGCTGGGGCCAGGCTCTCCCTACTAACAGTTTCTCCTGGATGTCACTTTGAAAATTGCAGGTTGGGAGACACTGAATKATGCTGCAGTGAGAGGAAAAGAAAAAAAAAAAGGTTTTTTTCCTCCTTTATTTTGGAGGTAGACGCAGGAGTTTGGGAACGTGATTCCTCCCTTGAGAAGTTCACTCTCCAGCTCTCTCCTTTGACTTAGCACACAGGGGATGTTTTCTTTCCTTGGAAGGGAACAGACATAACCATTTTCTTTCTGTATTGATTAAAACCAACAAACATCCTTGAGTGATTCTGTGCTTCCTTAGGTGGAGGGGGAGAACAAAACCCAGGTCTTTGTTTGCTCATCAGCATCGTGAGACTTTGCTCTGGCTGCCTGCAGTGCTGGGAGGGAAGAGCGTTTCATCACTGCTGCCAGTGGAGTCCACCAAAAAGGACCAAAAAGGGTCTGCTCAGCCTGTGTTACAAACAAAATTAAATTGCTTTCTTGGCTGAGGTCAGACGGGTCAAAAAGGCAAGTGTGATCTACTGCCTGTGGCCAGACTGTGGATATAAGTCCTGGTTTTCAGTTTCAGGACACTGGGCAGGTCACTTTGCTCTTGGCCTGCCTCAGTTTCCCCCTCAGCAAACCTTGACGTGCTCATTCCAGCTCTTAACCTTGTTTTGTGTGCAGTGCTTTGTACCTGGAGATGAATCTGCTTATAAAATGCACCTGAAGTGCATAATAGGCAGATGGATGTGAGTCAGAGAGCAACAGCATTTCACTCTCTGCATCTTAAATTCAAGATGATGTCCCTGGTGACTTTACCGTGGCCGTGAGCCAGGGTTGGGGTCCCAGCCCACGAGATGCCATTTAGGACCCCATAGAGGTRAACACAGGTGTTAAATTCTTCTTGTGATCCCCCMGCCCTGGCTCGCTGGTGTTCCTGCRGGTGACGGATGACTCCTGGACAGCTGAGATTCTTTGAAATGTTCTGCTGGCTGTCAAGCCCTGTCTCTTTCCCTGTCTATCCATCTCCTGAAAATAACTCTGTTCTGCAGTTCTCTGCACACGTGTTCTGCTGCTCCGTGGGGAGATCCTGGAGTGGGATAACCGCAGGACTGCACGGATTAAGTTATTAAAAGCGGCGTTTGTGATGTTTTTTTCCTCCTGAGGGTCTCAGAGCAATTTGCTGAGGTCTCCTATACACATGGGGAAAGCAAGGCAGAGCCCGAAATTGTGCAGCGAGTCAGGAGCAATTTGGAAATGGCACCCAACAGTTCTGCCATCCAGGGCTGTGCTCCTTTCTAGGGCTGAGAAGAGCAAAATGTGCTTCAGAGTTCAGCAAAGAGGCGTGTGGTGGGCCCTGAGGGGAGGCTGGAAGCTGCAGGATGACAGAGTCACTCATCATGTCTAAACACTGATTCTGGCTCCATCCTCCTCCTCTTGCTGCTTTTCTCTCGTCTGTGCTTCCCCCTCTGGGAGTCCAGCTAAGGATGGAAGAAATTGCCTGGAAAAGCCATCAGCCCACGTCTAATTCCCTTCTGAATTGATGTTTCAGGCTCTGAGAATTTGTATTAAGCCTGCAACTTTTGAATAACAATTTTGTTTTCCATCAGGAGTTGGTTCTCCCTGCTCAGAAGGCTCTTGTGGCACACCTAGGAACATATCCCAGATTTGAGCTTGGTTGCCCTGCTCAGGTTGTCTGGAGAGGCTTTTTTAGGTGTTGAGGCATGGGCTGGCATGAAGCACAAAGAGAAGCAGTGCTCCTCACCTCTGCTCCACACAGATGTGGAGCAGCCCCAAAAAGGTAACAAATCAACCAGAAATATTAATATTAAGTATCATGAGGAAAGCACCAGCTTCGTCTTCCCAAACCACTGGGTACTTATATTTTAATTATAGGGTGGATGCTTTGGTTTGTGTTTTATTTGGGCAACTTTGCATGAACAAAGTTGGGCAAGAGAGTGTCTCTGTGCTGTGGTTTGTTTGCCAAAAATCCTGAATGTATGGAGCTTGTAGAAATCATTATTCTCCCTTTGAAATCCTCTTTTTTAATGGGTGGGAATAGCTGGGGTTACATCCAGGACAGAGCTGGGGATCTGCAGCATTCTCCATCACCTTTTCTTGCTCTTTCGGCTGGAGGTGTTGAGCCTCCCGTTCCTCGCTCGGGGTGACGTCTGCACTTTAATTAGCAACTGCCACTTCCCTTGCAGGAAAGTCCTGGAGAGAGTTTCATGGCAATGCTACTAATGAACGTCTGTGGAAGTCGTTCCCGAAGCATATGGCAATGAATATTTCTGTTGGGTTTGTGTTGCTGTCCCACCGAATGCTGTGACGGGGAGATGTTTCCCCGGTTTGCTTTGAAAGTCAAACACTTGTGCAGTCTGTAATGTCTGTAGGATTTTTCCATAAAGATGAAAGGTGTGAGGGAAAAGAAAAATGATTACTGATCCTTAATTATTGTTTGGGTTTCATGACAGAAGTGCTGGGCACCAAAGAACAAAGTCTTTGCCTTCTGGCCCCTCCCTACACCTGATAAAAGAACTTGAGGTTCTCTCTGTCATTCTCAGGGCTGCCTTGAGCTCTAAGATTATCCTGGATTATCCCAAACCCAGGGATTAACCCAAACCAACATGGCTTTGGCCTTGTTGTGGTGTAACTTTTGGGGTGAATCATTCCACGTGCCATCTGTTTGACTCTTTCCCTCCAGACCCCATGGCAGAGCAGAAGTCCCAGCGCAGCAGGATTTTCCCTGCTGTGGTGGCACGGGAGGAGCTGTTTCCATGCAAACACTGCAGTTGTGGTCTCTTGTCCAGGAGTTAAACTGCAGGGTTTTGCTGCATCACAGTCAGGGTCTGATCTAAACCTTGGGGACACCGAGTGGTCCTTCAGAGGCAGCACCTGTTGAGAGAGAGTGGGAGAGATGTGCAGGAGCCAAGGCATGTCCCACAAATTCGCACTATCCCAGGCTCACGATGGGTAGAGCCTCATCCCTGGTGATGCCAAAGCTCGGCAGCTTGTGCTGCAAATCCAAAGGAAAGGATTTTCTGTACCTCTTTGGGCTGGTGAGCAGTGGAGAGTCTCATTTGGAAATGCTGTGGTGGGGAGCTTGTTCCAGAGGCTTGAGTTTCTCCTGAGCTGGTGTGAAACACTTGGGTCCCAGGAGCACGAGCATGAGTCTGTGTGACACTAACCAAGCTGCTGGCCCCTAGATCCCAAATATTTAACTCTTCAGCAGCCCATATGACTTCCCTGCACATCAAAAACTCCACCATGGTTAAAGGTGCATCATCTGTTGGCTGATGAGCCCTGTGTGGGTCACAGGATTCAGTGGGCATATTCAGACCCATAATTGCAGCTTCTTGCGGGATCCTCACTCCTTTATTTGGGATCTCTCTGTGCTGACATCCCCAGCTTGCATAAAAATTTTGCAGGGAAAAAGCTGTTCCCTGTGCACCAAGCCCACTTCTGAAAGATGTTGTGTAAGCGACTTGGCGAGCAAGTAACTTTTGCATTTAGACTGTAATTGGCTTTAAATTCCAAAGGTCCGTTGCTAATGATATTCAGAGCGCTTTAATTAAAGGGACACTGTCAAACACTTCCTTTATAGTTTTCCTTTTGCCCGTGCTCTCGGTTGTAATACCAAATTTTTTTTTTTTTGCAAGCTTGAAGGTAATAATTAAAGTAATTCTCTGCTGATTTTGTCCTTTTCTATTTGGCAAACTTTGATCCATTATTATTTTTCAATGGAGATGAGATTAACATGGCCACTTTTGTTCCCTGATCGTTGCGGTTCAATACGGCCCTGGATTGTGCTGGGATCTCGCCGCCCTCGTGCCGGTGGYATCGCTTGGTGGTGACATTGATGCTGCTTTGGGGAGGGCAATGACATCGATGCAGCTTTGAGGGAGCTGCTGAGGCAGCCACAGGAGCTTGTGCTCCACCTTAAAGAGTCTCTGAGCTGCCTTATCCACTGTTGGGAAGAACCCGAACCTTCGGAGAAAGGTGGGGTTTAGAATTGCTGAAAGGGAAATGAAGATAAGCCTCTCCTCTCCCTCACTAGGAAAGCCCATCTTTTGTATATGTAACAGTATTTCCTGATGGAAAAAAATACGCATTTGCAAGGTGTCAGCTCATAAAAGAAGCCATCTCGTGATCTAAGTTACAAAGATGCTCAGCTCTAAGCTGTCTCTTCACTTTTCAACTCCAGACTTAAATTGGGGATGAATAATTTGTCTAGGACTTCAAACTCCCCGGCTTCCCTGCTTGTTAAAGGGGAATAAACAGTGCTGAAGGATGGCAGCTGACTGTCCTCCAGTCGGGGGCTGCTGCAGCAGCTCCTCTTGCTCTGTGCTCTTCCCTTCCCACGCATCTCCTCTGTCACAGAGCTGGGGGATGCTCGCCCTGCCCGTGGCCTTTTCCCCGAAAGTGCTGCCTGGGGGAAAGCTGTGCTCGTGGTGTGAACATGAACCCACTAAGGGAGTGGGTGGGATGGAGCAGGAATGTTTTGCCTGTTCCAGGCAGTGATGTGCCTCCCATTAGCCTTGGAACCCCGTGAGATGGGTCAGGAGGGAAACAGTGGCCGACCAAAGATCCTCTGCATTCAGCAGCTGCTCTTTAGTCTTCCCTGGAGCAGCCAAGTGTGGAGAGGGCTATTTAGATCCGAGAGGATAAGGCAATAACCATTTTAAGAAAGATATTCGCAGTGGGTCAAATTTTAAACAATGAGAATGTTTCCACATGGCAGCCTCTGCCAATTATTGCTTGTAATTGCTTTCCCTCCAGTGCTGCATTTGCCCTTTCTCTTTTACAGGAGCTGCCGTCCCCTGTCCGCTCCATGTGACTTTCTCCCACCTCCTGCTGGGCGGGAGCACATCTGCAACAGGGTTTTGTGCAGACACTGTAAACGGCTCGATTGCATCTAGAGGGATAAAGATGCATCCTGCTTTTCCTGCTTCATCGGTTACTTGGGAGCTGGTTACTGCAGCAGGGAATTCATGCAAGGTTCATGTTGAGGGGTAGCTCAGGTCTGAGTTGAAGGAACTGGCAGCTCGTTTTCTCCAGGCAGAGAATGGAGGTGCCAAGTGATGTATCTGAGGGGGGTCAGGGCTTTCTGGAGAGTCCTCTGGTACCACGGATAGGGAAGGGTCCTGAGTGTTGTAGGTGAGCACACAGATCCTGACTGTGGTTGTGCCAAAGGAAGCAGACAAGGAGACCATGTGAACCTACAACAGGACAAGCCAGCTGGGCTTTGCATCAGGCTGAAAACATCCACAGCATCCCTGGGGTGCAGCACCCTCTCTGAATCCAGCCCTGAGAGTTTTGGGAATGCTTCCTTTGGTGGGTGAAGTGACAACCTGTCTGTGTCCTCCACTGAGCCACCAGCCCTCGAGGCCACGCTCTCATTTAGCCCATTAAAACTGGCTCTCGTTTTCCCTACTGAATCAATTTCTCAGTCTTTAAATGGTACCTTCCTCGTGCTAATCATACAATAGGACTGCTAATGAATGTCTCAATTATTTAATGTTTGAATCGAGCAATTATTTTCTTGAGGTAGCAAATTGAAGTTTTCAGGAGGAAAAATACCATCTCGCCCCCCCCCCTTTTTTTTACTGCTACATAATTAAGTAATTGTATAGCCAGTGATTTAATAGCTACAAGATCAGGAGTGGCATATTTTATTCATTTTAAGCAGGAGTGTTTCTCATTTCTCCTCTTTCTGTCTAGGAGCAGCCCTTACCCCCTCTGGGAAGGCTGGGGAACCAGCTGCAAAGCTTTAGCGTTGCCTCTGTCGCATTTCTATCCGTGTTTAAAGATTTTTCTCTTCTGTGCTGTGCTGCCTCTCCCATTGGCTGCCAGCGGRTGCTTTCCTGGGAGCCCATGGAGGGCTGGTTTGGAGGCATACTCTGTGGATTTGCTGCCTGTCACCGCCACCGGCTTGTGTCCCACCTTCTCCATGTGCCGCGTCTGATGCACTCGGGTGCTCCCATGTTTTTTGGGACATATTTGGAGGGAGGAGAAGAGCCCAGGCACTGAGTGTTATTTAACTGGGATCTGTTTCTGCACCAGTGATGTCAAGATCCCCCCAGGGAGTGCCCTGCTCAGGGGATTTACCTCCCTTTGGAGCAGCCACCCAGCCCTGGCGCGGAGCGTTTGTCACACATCATCCCCGTCGCGCTGTCGGAGAGACACGCGGAGTGACAGTCGCGCTGGAGGAAACCTCTCTACTTGTTTTAAATAAATAAAGAAGTTAATCACCAGGGAATTACCGTGCTCAGATGTTGAGACATCCTGGGGATGAAAAGAAGTGTCTAAGGAACAAGAATATTTAGTGTCGACTGAGCGTGTACCTGAATTCCCCTTATTTGTGTGCGTGTCACCTGCATGGGGGTATCCGTGCTGGAGAGCAGGAGGAGGGCTGGGGGGTTGTCTGGACAAATATTTCACCCTCCCTGCTTGTTTTTCATCCACTGGTGGACAGACCGTGGTTTCTTCAGAGCCGGTTGCTGTAGATGGGCAATTTCTGCTAGTGGGACTCATCTGTAGCTTGTTTGTAGGTACCTGCTTGGGAGTAAAGACTTTTGCAGCCATAAAATTCCCTGATAAAAAATGGATGATGTGTGATAGTCTTGTGCTCCTGCCAGAGCCAGAGTCCCAGGCAGGCTGTGATTGCTCCCTCCTTGGATGAATGCAGCGCTAAGCTGTGCTCCTGGCGTGAGCGTTTGCGACCTGAAGCCGAAATGGGCCTTTCTTGGCACCGTCGCCCAGATTTCAGACAAGTTCCCAGCAGCACGGGCTGCTCAGAGCTCTGGCAGAGGGGGAGCACAAATGTGCTGTGAATAGGCATGGGAGGGAATTCATTAACAGGACCTAATTAGCAAACTCTAAATGGCAGCGCTTCGCAGAGGAGCGGGGCTGGACCGATCCCGTCACGTTGAGCATCCCGGCAGCCGGATGGAACGTGCAAGGCAGGGATGCACACACAGGAAAAAAGCCACTTTTGGGGGAATGAGGTGTGACCTGCAGCGCCACGTCCCCCGCCTGGCTGGCAGTGCCGGAGCCGCTGTCTCCCGTGGCAGGGTTAAACTCCTGTGACGGTGAGCRATCACTCACCACATGACAAATGAGCCGAGGGCTGCCGTGGCATTGCAAGCAGTTTTTCAAGGGCTCGGTCTTTTRTTAAAGAAGTAGCGACTTGTAATTATTGAGTTAAAACTTTGTGTCAGGGGCTGCTGCTTCTGCAGCATCACTTGTCTCTCTCCAGCCTCACCTTTCCCGCTGAGTTTGAAGCCCCCTCAGATCAGTCTTGGTGGCCTCACCATCAACCCCTGGGGGTGACACAGCCCTGAGAGGTGGTGGCCACCCTTAAACCCAAACAGGAGCGGTGGTGGTGTCTTCACAACCTTTCCCAGGTAGTTTCAAATGCTGCTTTCTGGTGTCCTTATTTAACACGCACATTGTAATTAAGAAGAATTTCCCGTACTCCTCTGGGGCTCGTGAGAAATTTGAGAGCTGGAGGGTTTTGTGTGTTATGTTAACACGCTTGTTAAAAAGGAGAGGTCTCCTCAGTGGAGCTGAATGGAGCCCAGATACCAGCTGGGACAGCTGTAATGTTGGAGGACCTTTGGGAAGCACAAGTGTGGGATGGATTCGTGTGTGCAGGAGAGACTGCAGGTATTTGCCACTGGAAAAGGAGGAGGGGACGTCAGGATCCTGCACTTTGGGATTGATTAGTGAGCTCAGGTGGCCACAACCAGCATGTGGGTTGCCTTACCCTCATGTCATCTGGCTCATCTTCATGGTTGGCACTGAATTTGGGGAGACCTGGTGGATGCTAAAYGTCCTGGCTCTCTCTTCCTGGTTATCCTGAGCCACAGGGCCATGTGAACAGCAAATAATCCTGTATAAACCATTGAAATCATTCTGCAGCCTGGGCATGGCTCTGTGTTCCTCTGCCCAAAGGAGTTTAGCTGATCAGTTTGGTGGCCGTGGGCACAGCCACAGTAGCATACTGGTGGCCTTTGCTTCCCAAAGCCTCCTGGGAGTTTGTGGCTTGGGATTCAGCCCATACAGGTGCTTGTTGTGAGCTCTCTGGCCCTGGGGACTCCCGAGCTGTGGAGTTGTGGAGCCTGGCCAGGAGGGTGCAAACATCCCTCTGGGCCAGGCACTGTGCTGGTGGCCYGGGGCCTTTCTTTAGCTGGAAGCTTTTCAAGTCAGTCACCACAAGCAGATGAGGAATCACAGAATTCTTCAGGCTGGAAAAGGCCTTTAAGATCATCAAGTCCAACCTCCACCATGTTCACCATTAAACCATGTCCTCAAGTGCCRCATCCACATGTCCTTTTTAACACTTCCAGGGATGGTGACCCCACCCACCTCCCTGGGCAGCCTGTTCCAATGCTTTACAACCCTTTCCATGAAGAAATTTTCCTGATATCCCATCTAAACCTCCCTTGATGCAACATGAGGCCATTTCCTCTTGCCTGTCACTTGTTACCTGGGAGCAGAGCCCGACCGCCACCTGGCTCCAACCTCCTTTCAGGGAGTTGTGGAGAGCAATAAAGTCTCCCCTGAGACTCCTTTCCTCCAGGCTAAATTTCAGCTGAAGTCTCAGCACATTGCTGATGTTTGGGCAGAGGAAGGGACTAGTTTTCTCCTTAAGTATCAGCCTGCTTAGGTTTTATTCTTGCTTGCTTTCTAGTTCAGCTTTCCACAGCAGTTATTGATAGTGTTAGGAGCTACTCAGGGATTAGGTAGGAAAARAGAAACTTGCTGAGGCTTCACCTGGGACCGGTCTGCCCTTTCCCTCGTGGTTGTGCTGCTGCAGTTGCGTCCAGCTGTGCGCAGCTGCCCTTCTGCACCGCAGCCCCGAGGCCCCCTTGCATTCCCAGCAGGACTTTTTCCCACAGCTGCGCTGCGGTGGTGACAAAGCCTGGATTTATGTGTTGTGACTTCCCCTGGCCTCTTCTGCAACTGGTTCTTGCCCTTTGGCTATGAGTGACCCCGTCCCCGACACCTCCCTGGGTGCCTCCGCTGCCGCCGGCGCYGGGCGAGTCCCAGAGTGTCCCCAGCCATAAGCGTTACCAGATGTTTACACGTCTGGAGGTGCCATCGCCAGGGCTCCATCTCTCACGCCTCATTTCATAAGGAGTGGTTGCATTTTGCAAAGTTAACTCCACTCCCTGAGTCCATCTCTGTGGCCTCGCCGTGCCGTGTACTCGCATATATTCCAGCGGCTGCTTCCCGCAGTGGGGCACTGGGAACACCCAGCTGTGCTGGGAGCATCCAGCTGCACTCATTATCTCTGTTTTGGGCACCCGAGTGGTGGTTTAGGGCTGGGGAGTGCCAGAGGGAGGCTGTTATAAACTCCCATCCCCTCCAGGGATGTTCCCTCCTCATGAGTTCCGTGGGGAGCATGTCTGTGGTGACAGCACCGGGCACGACGGGCAGTGCCAGGGTGGAGAGASGTGACCTGCTCTGCAGGGAAAGGACAGCCTGGAAATCCACTCTGGTGCCAAAGAAAAAAGCAAGATGTTTTCAAACATTCCCCACATGCAGGGTTTTTGCTTGCCTGTGTCGCAGTGATCTCAATTTAAATCCTAAGTGGATGTGAGTTAAATAACTTCTTGGAGTTGTCATTAAAGGCTCCTTCTCRGGTTTGTTTCTGTTTCTCCCGGAAGGTGAAAGCTGTGGGAGTCCCTAGTTGTCTTAATTTCACCTTGAGTGTTTTTGGCTGCAAACTTGTGGTGTTTGGCTTCGCAGAGATGATAAAATCTAAGATTTCACTCATGAAGGCTKCGCTCTGTTGAAAATCCCTGTTGAATGAAGAGTGCGGGATCAGACCCCTCATTTAGATCAATGGTTCAGGAAGGAAAAAAAAAGAGATGAACTTGAAGCCTGTGAAGAAAACCTGGTTGAGGGAGAAGGGAGGAGGGGGAGAGCTGAGTTAATGGAAGAGAGATATCTCCAGCCTGGAAATGGATGAAGGGAAAGGGAACGTATCTCACTTCGTCCTCCTGGGATTAATTTTGAATATCAAACGCTTGATCTCGAGCCGTTCCTCAGGCAGCCGGTCATGTTTCTGTGAAAGCTGTATTTTGAAAAGAATTTTTCTGATGCTTTAAAACAGAGGAAAGCAAAGCAAATGACCTTATCCTGCTTTGCATTATGTCACGCTCGATGATATTCTCTTGCAGTACTTGCAGATAGCTTGACACATCGAGGCAGACAGCCCCTTATTATTAAATCTGTTTGCAAATGTGCTCAGATTGCCCTTCACATCCACCCCTGGTTAYGAGCGGTGGCAGCCCGTGGCTGCAAATCCCAAGTCCCCACAAACACCCACCTTCTCCCCGCCTCCCCACCGAGCTTGTCAACACTTTCGGAATTAATAAAGTGTCCTACGGGGAAAGGAAAGGGCTTTCTTCCCCCGGCCTGGGCGGGATGAAAGGTAATGCCTTCTTCCTGTGGGTTCTCCTCATCCACGGCTCTCTGGGCTCCACACCGAGCTGCTGACCTCAGGAATGTTCCCGTGGCAGTCACGGAGGGACCCAGTCCCTGTTCAGCTGTGTCATGTCTCCCCGCGGGTCACGTCAGGCCAGCGCCGCTGCCGCGTGCGGCCGGTGAAAGCTGAATCAAGAGTGCCTCACGCTGCTGAGCCAGGCTATTGCTGCAGCCCGTCCTCTCCACAGGCTGCAGGATCCTGCTTCCTGCAAAAGGCCACGCTGCTCGTTCTGATTTCCAGCCTTTCCCGAGAAATCCGCCGTGCGAAGCACCCCCGTGGCCGGCATYGCCTGATTTGCCTCCGGCAGCAGCCATGGCAGGGATTCAGGGATGCCTGGCTTCCTCCGGAGTTAAGGGGAAAAGTTCTCCCAAGGAAAAAAACGAGGGAAAATTTTCTTTTCTAAATCCAGGCTGTTGGTAATTGGCCTCAAACACCTCTACAAGGAGCTGTCATTAAATAAATACCAGGCTGGCCATAGCCACAAATGGGTCAGACTCCCAAGGGGTTTGATTTAGTCTCTGTTCAGATCTTAATAGATTTTTATCCTACAAGCAGGTCTTTGGGCTGCRATATTTGTGTTCACATCTGATGCTACTGCAACACCCCTGATAATCCCTGTGATCAGGGGAATTGCTCCCTGCATCACTGGGAGCTCGTGGCAAAGGCTCCCCGGGCAGTTTGGGCATTTCTGCTGAGACATTGTCTGTCTCTTCCAAATTTGTTGTCAGTGTCAGTGAATTTGTGCTTTTCCTTACGGGAGGATGAATAAAAGGCACCACTTAACCTTGGKTTTTTGTTTTGCAATGTTTTTCTCCTTTCTCATCCTCATCTTGAATGATCCACCCCCAACTTTTCCATTTGGTATGGAAATATGTTTAGAACCAGATTTTTCCATTGTTTTTTTTCCTGTCCCTTTCACATACATCTGTCTTTCCAATGCTGAAGACGATATCGCAAGTTGAGAATGTTGTTTTCTCCCATGAAAGCACCACAATATTTTCATTTACTGTTCTCTCTCCCTTTCTCTCCATGTCTTGCTTTCCTGGCCACCATTGTCTGTTGATCAGATGTTTTTGTTAAGTTGTCCAGAATGATGTGCAGGTTTTTTTTCCTTCCCCTGAGTGGTTACAATTAAGTTAGAATCCATCACTGTGTATGAGTTGTTGGCAATGTTGCTTTTGATAGGCATTACCTTGTACTTGTCTGTATTAAATTTCAGCTGTCATTGTTTTCTTAATTGCCTGTGTTAGATAATGTTGAATTTCCCACAGTCCTCTCCTCCTGACTAAAATGAATAGCATTTGTATCACAAATGCTTCAAACTTGACACCTTTTTTCCCCCATGCCATTTAAAACTTCACCTTGGCTTGGCTGATTTAATTTGCTATCAATTTCTCGTATTTTTAGGAATTCCTTTCTTTCCTTTCCCCCTCTCTGTCGCTCTTCTGCCCTGCCGGCCTGGGGGTGTTTTTGCTGTGATAGGAGGTATTTTCCACACCTTGGATTTAGTCAGGTTGGGTAAGGAAAGCTCCATTTTCCTGAAGGGTGGTGGTATAAACMCTGCAGGAGCTCTGGGACGTGGATTTGGATTGTTAAGGATTTTCTCAGCCACGGTGACTCAAATCCAGCTAATACATATGTGGTCTTCTGTTCTCCTTGCCATATCAATGTCATTTTTGGGATCTGCCTGATACAGGAGTGGGAAGCCATGATTCAGGAGATCTGGCTTTTATTTTTCACTCTCCCACATCCCTGCTTTGTATGGATTCTGACAAGCTGCTGTTCTCCTCCAGCTGCCATTCAGTTTGTGTACTTCCCTTGTTCAAATGACATCCCCTCACAAGGCATCTGCAGGAAGATGGTTTTCATCTTCGGAGCCTGCTGCTTCTTCAGGGGTACTGGTTATTATTAATTAAGACATTTTTGAAGGTCTAATAAATAATAACAGCTTTTCTTGAAAGTATTGTTGCCTTCCTCAAAGGACTCTAATAGATTAGAGAGGGGACACTTTCTTTTCTAGAAGCCATCCTGGTTGCCATCATCATCTCGATAGTTTATTATAACTTTCATACCCCTAATTTAACAAGTTTACTTACTGCTGAAGTAAGCCTTTGAAGTCTGGAATTATCTGCTCTCTACGAAAGCATGGAATGATCATTTCCATGCCAGCAAAAATTACTGAGTGAAATTGGGTGATAATTTTAGTCCTAATTTGGTTTTCAATCTATGAAAGTTTCTCGATATTTTTAAATGATGTGAAAGGATCTCCTCTATTCAGTGTTGCCCAAAATAGCCTACTGCAGCAAATTCAAGCTTTTGGTAACTTGGCCTTTATCAGAACCCTGCGTGGCTTTTCTCCCTCTGTAACACCTCTTTGAGAAAGAACTGGATGCCACAGGAGCTGGTTGGCAGACCAGACCTTCAGGAAGGGCCAGAGGACCATAAAGAGGTGCAGAGACCTCTGGCATCGCTCCCGAGGCAGATGAAAGGCACAGAGAGAGTTTATGAACCCATCTGCAGGGGGAAGGCAGCAAACTTGCCAGTTCAGCGGAGCTCAGTTGAATCCTTCCCAGTCAGGGTAGATCCGAAGTTAATCGCTCGGAGGTCTGTTGGTATTTTTATCCCCGCRTTTATATTTTATGGAACCATCTGGTCCCATTAAAGCTTTCAAAGTCAGCTTAGATTGAATTGAGTTTTCCCGGGAACTGAGAAGAGGAGGAGTAAGAGTAGGTGAGATGTGGGGATGAAGGAGGTCTYGTTGCAAAGCCAGCACTGATGAACAGACTGCCAGGGTGAGAGGGGTGAGAGCAATTTTGGGTGCAGCATTTACACCCTGAGTGGTGACGGGGCTCAGTGCTGTGCCTGCCGTGGAGGTACCTGGTTTTCCAGCYGGAACGTTCCTGTCCAGTGAAACATCAGCAGCACCTTCTCCTTTGGGGTTACTCGGAGAGAAGGAGACTTTGTAACTCTWTGTGAAAGCAGTGGTGACAACTTGAAAAATGGCTTCAGCAGCAGCCAGTGCCCTTCCCGGGCAGGAGCTGTGGAGAGTTGCTCCAGGACATTAAAGTTTCCAGCTGGGTCCCACTGACCRCCCCAGCCTGGTGCTGTGCACGAAGTGGTCCAGCAATCTCATTCCCATCTTTCCTACACTCCCTCCTCAGTTTTGCAGAGCTAGGGAGGGAGCTGCCCTCGGTAGGGGAGCTGCAGCCCTGGCACGGGAATGCTCCGTGCTCGGGTGGTCGCTCCTGCGCTCCAGCGGTGCCAGCCCTGACAGCGGAGCAGCTGYGGAGTCATCCAGACTTGGAGCCTTCCCCTCCTCGTTCCGGTGTTTGCTCACGTGGAGCCTGCCCATCCCTTCCCCATCCTGCATGTTGCCTTTCCAGGGCTATGGCCTGGAAAAACGGGAGCGGAGGGGTGTGCGTGGAATAATTTGCCTTCTGCTCGACAGTGCCTGTGGCTTTCCCRGGGCTGGCCCGGCTCACACTGAGCMTCGGTGTCACTCCTGGAGTGTCTGGCTGGGACACAGTCCCACCGTGCCCATTTGGGAAGTGAATGGTTACCGTGTGAATCACCTGCCTTTCAGTGTGTTCCCAACGTGTTTGGGGATGGGAAAGGAATTTGTGGGCTTTCTGGTGTTTAGGAGCACCTCAGGTGTCACAGCAATTCGAGAATAGAAGCGTTTTCCTTTCAGCTGCAAACAAAACCGGCTCTTGTTAGGTGGAGCCGATGGTTCCCTACACATTTGAAAGGCACAAGCCACCACTGTTATTGATTTCTTCCAGAGAATAACTTGCATTTCCTCTGTAAAAGCTCCTGCAACCCCTGTGATTTTTTCCAAACACCTGTAACCCGAGCCCATCGCTTGCTGCTGCCTGAGGATCTTGCAGCACCATTGGATGGGAAGTCTTTGCTCTCCAAAGGATTGGAATGGGTGTCTGAGAAGCCCCTTGAGATGCAGAAGAAGGTGCTTGCAAGGGAACCTGCTGTCTCTTGGGCAGAGGGAGACTTGTGAACCAAGGGCACCTCCTCTTTGCAGTAAGGGATATTTCGTGGTGATAACTTGGTCACAAGTTTTCCTCTTGCCCCCAAGTACCTCGGAGCTGCTGATAACGCCGTGGCTTTGGGACAGCTGCTCTTGAGCATATTAGATTTGAGTGAATAATTCATGTACACAATTTATTCATTGAATTCACCAGTCTCAAGCTGGGGGTTTGTCTGCTGGGCAAGTTGTTATTTCCTTCAATTTATTAGTTGTGGAATAATATGCCAATATACATTGAGACTTCTGTATTAGAAAACATTTGTGATTCAGAAATCTGGGCTGGCTGGTGAGCTCAGAGAGGCAGATGTGGGATGGGGTCCTCCCCTGGGAGGGCTGCCCTGAGGTTTTTGGGGAAAGCATCCTTYGGAAAACTCTTTGCTGATCCACCCYGCTCTTGCAGCCCTGCTCTGTTGGGTGTGTGAGGGGCTCTGGGTTTGGGAGGAAGAGGGGCTAAAGCTGTTAATAGCCTTAAACCAGTGTGTGCACTGGGCTTTGCTTTCACCCTCTGCTCCTCAAAGGCCGGGGGAATTGGAGCTCCTGTTATTATTTAAGTGGCTCTCCAGCTGCTCCTTCTCATCCTGTCATCTCCCTGCCCATCTTTGATTAATGACCGTACCGTCCATTCCAGTGCTTCCCCCTCTCCTTCACTTAATTCCCTATTTTTTCCCCCCCTTTTCCCTCCACTTCTATTTTTTTTCCCTCACACAAACTGCTGATCTAAATGTTCAAAATAAATTATGCTGAATAATGGATGAAGACAGCTGCATAATTTATGGTGCCACGGGGTGAGGCGAAGCCCTGTGTGCTCTTCCTCTGCTTCTTGCCCCCCGTGCCATCCCGTGCCCTTTCTCCGAGCAAACTGAGGAGGTGGTGGCACCAGGTTTGCCGGTGGCTGCTCTTCAGATCCCACTTTAAGTCAGAGAGGGGATTTAATATGGCAGGATTACGCACACAGGGGTGTTGTGACTGTGGGAGGTGCTGATGTTCAGCCCATCAAAGGTCRTCCCTGCCTGCTGGGGCAGAGATAATGGGTTTAATTAGTCACCCCATGAYGTTCCCCTCCTGCCTTTCTGCAGCAGGATGGTGCTGCTGGAAAAGGCTCTAAAATCGGGTGGAAGGTGTGGGTTTCTTGCTTTTGGGGTCTTGCTTTGCCCCACGTGTCAGCATGAGAAAGTCTGGTGTTGGTTAGCGTGATTCATTCTGGCAAGCTGAGGCAATTTCTTCTGACTTTTATATTATATTGAGAATTTCTCTCCATAAGGATATCAGATATAATTATAATATGTTGAAATGAAGTACTTCAACCTTATCAAAAATAACATTTTGATAATTTTTCGCTGAAAATGTCAACACAATCAATAGGTTCTTGCAAATGTTTTCATTTCATTAAACTCAGCAGATTGTTCTGCTGGCATGTTTTAACCCACACTAAATATCCTTTCTTCCATATTGGGATGAACTTAGATAATAAGGTTACCTTTACAAAGCCACATGGTGATGAAGTAGAGCTTTTTAGCAGCAGCCCTCCATSTTCCTTATAAAAGGATGAAAGAGTGGCAGCGATGACTGAGACAGTGAGGGAAAGAAAAAAGGAGAGACAGAGAGACATCATTTTTTCCCTCTCCAAGTTTATTATCCCATCCGTTTGCCTCTGTCTTTCTCTGATGTCTTGTCCGTCAGCAGCTAAAACCTAATTCTGTAAGAAACAAATACAACTCGAGTAAATTAAGTGAAAAGGCTGCGCAGAACCCAATTACTCTGTGTCCCCTGGACGCTCAGGAACAGAGTTCATTTCCCTGTAATGAGCAATGTGCTGAGTGACAGCCTGGCAAAGTGAGCTGGGGTTCCATCCAGGGGTGAATATGGGGATATGGAGTAGTTAGGGAGGGTTCTGCCCTCAGAGGTGCAGATATGGGGAGGCAGGAGCCTTCCCCTGGGAGACTCCAGCTCCTCTGGCTTTCCAAGACAGATCATCCTTACTGTGGAAACCATTTGTTGCTAAAAATGGGAGCAGCAGAGGTGGTTAAAGGTACCCCAGTGTTTCCTTTCGGGGTTTCCTGATTTCATTTGCTTGAAGGTCTCGGTGCTGTGCAGGCAGAGCCATCCCCTGCCAAGAGAGAAGTTCAGGAGGACTGTGGCGGGCACAGAGCACTGCCTTACAGCCTATGGAAGGAGTTCAAAAAGAGGCAAAACCAAATGTATATGGGATCTGTAAAGTGGTGTGGCTGAGGAATTAACCTGGGACATGGGACTCAGCCCTGCTCTGTYGCAGCCCTGACTGCGTGACCTTCAGCAAATGGCTTTACAGTCTGCCTCTCTCTTCCCCAGCAGCACATCATTTTGCTCACTCCTCTCCTCTGATTGCAGGCAGCTTTGGTAAAAGATTTCGTTCCTCTGTGTGTGTATTGAACTTGGCACAAAAGCTGCTCGTTCCAGCTGTTGCTGTAATACGTGTGGGGAGCTTTGTGAGGAGTGTTGGAGTAGGGCAGGAGGGAGCCTGTGCTGAAACCTCCGCTTGGCTTTTCTTCTGTGTTTGTAGGACTAAACCCGGGAGCTTAAGTCAAGCAGAGGTGAGAGTGTGCACTGGCATTAAGATTTTATAGGGCAGTGGACGGGGTGCCAGTCTCATGTAACACAGGCATCGATTGGGTTGCTGTGACGCTGCTGATGCAGAGTTGACAGAGTCTGTTGCTGCCGTAAATGAGGACGAGCGAATTTCAGCTGTTCCCTTCACCTCTTTGCATGCACAGACTCTTTCCTACAGCTTCCTGAATGTTCCTCCGGCTCCGCAGGGATCATCCAGGATGCCGGACAGGGAGGGCTATGGCTCCACACGGCCCTGCTGTGTGCTTGTTTTAAGTTGGGGCTGCCTGCGGCGAGGCTGAGCCAGCACAGCTTGTTTGCAGGAGCCGTCGTGGTGCATCGAGTAATAACTGCTCGGGAGAAGGAACTCGCGGCGCTTGAYTATGCGGAATATCCAGGCGGTGAAAGACAGCTGCTGCTGCTCTGTGCAGTGTCATACCCCCATAATCAATAGCGGGGAGGAGGAACTGTTGGGCAACCTGTTCCCTATTATGGGCACTTAAGCAATGCTTGGGTTGACAAAGAACCTTGTACCAACTGCAGGCAGCACATGTTCAACATGCTCCTCATCTATCAGGGACAGATCCAGCCAAAAGCCCAGATGCTCTTGACAGCTAACTTTGGAGGGGAGCTGGTGACAAAGCAGCCTTTCAACCGCAGGAGCCTCCCTTTCCTTTGGATCTTTGGGGATCTGCTTTGCTTGAGCCTTGAAACCCGGAGCAGGGAGACTGATGGTGGTGTGCAATTAAGTCACTGAATATCACCCAAGCAGGCAGCTGGAGCAGCGAGATCTGATGTCAGGTGTGAAGGACCCCGAGCCAGGACTGCTGGGCTGTTTCTCTGGCGCTGCCACTGATTCATTTTGACTTTGAGCAAGTCATTTAATCGCTCAGTAATTAATCCTATTCATACGGCTAAATTGAGTACTGCTAGGTACGTGAGCTCTCGCTGCAGGCACACTGTGGCCATTCAAAAAACTCACAGCAACACCTAGAATAGAAGAGAAGGTGTTTGATTTCAAAGCGTCCTGGGCTGCCACTTGAATCCTTCTCATCACATACCTAAAAAGGGCCCGTGGCAGATCTCTGAAAGGCTCCACTTCCTTGCTGCAGGAAGGAGTGATGCCCACGGGCCAGAGCTGGGAAATCCATCACCTACCTCGGCAAATAAGTGTTAATGAAGTTCGCAGGGAGTCTGGGAGGAATGGTAGTCAGAAACAGCAGATAATTCCTGCTATTTTAGCATTGATCTCCTCCCTGACCTGTTGGTTTGAAGCTGGCACAGCAGCCTCAGGACCGTGGAGCCTGTGCTGACGTGACCTCCCCTCTCCAGATCCGTGCCYGTTTGACCGGGGAGCTGCTGGAGTCAATCAGAGCCAAGTGTTTGCAAGCAGGGCCAGCRCCCGGTGCTCGGTGTTGTTATTAGCTCAGTACAAACTGCAGCAGAGCACTTATTGATTCCCGTGATCCATTGCCATCAGGAACATCATTTGTAAACTTTTGGGGAAGCAGGAGCGGTAGCAAAGGCTGCTGTATGATCCCAGTGGTCGGGGCATTCAAATTACCTTTCTTGAGAGGAGTATTTGCTGTCCAAGACCTGACTCCAGACTTGGCTGGTGGGTCAGGAAGSGCTTGGGAAGCAGTGAGTGGGAACAAAGAGCTGCAAACTCTGTCTTTGCCCACAACCCAAGACATGAGGCTGTGTGCACGCTGCTTAACCTCTGTGTTACAGGGCAAAATGAGAGACCTCTTACGTTTTTATCTGCCCTGCCTTGAACTGATGCTGCCTGGAGAGGCTTTCTTGTGCTCACGATAAGTAAAATGAAAGATCTTTGGACCCTGAGCTGCAGGGCTTTGCTCAAATTCCCCTGTACTTATTCTTGCTCCTGGCAGACCCCTGTAATTGCACTGCGTCTCTCTGTATTTATGCAGATATATTATATATCAATCTGCTACCAAGTGCACCAATTTCTTGACTAAAGCTGCTGTTTGGGAGTCCATTAAGGATGTTTTCTTGACCAGATGTGGCCCCGAAAGGGAAGAGTTCCCCCTTTTCAGCTCTTGTGGATGTGGGTAGGAATGTGAGTGAAGGGGGATAGAAATATCTGCGGTTCTGCATGCACACAAAATGACTCCTGGGAAGCTGGGATAAGCATCTTGTTCCTTCAGCTTTTGAAAACGACAGATCTCTATCACTTAGAGGAGTTTTTCACCTAAATAGTGGCAATAGATCCACAGGGTCCTCTGGGGGAGCAATGGACTTACTGCAAAGTCGGGACAGTTTAACTGGAATTTACAAAGCCACCCAGGAGTGTGTGCTTGGTTTGAATGGGAATTTAATATCCACATTCCCCCAGACGGCTTAGAAAGTTCTGCTGTGCATTTTCCAAAAGAAGGTTTTACAAAATCAGGGGAAACCACCAGTAAAATGTGTTTTGCCAGGAAAAAAAAAAAAAAAAATTGAATTTTGGATGACTGGCTTTTAACTTATTAGCAGCTGTGGAATGTTGTGGCCCAACTGAGGATGCAATCATGAAATAAAGCTCCAGTTATCCCCTTCAGTGCAACTTTTACCTCCAGAAGAGAAGTCAGATTGTCCAGTAAGATTTAAGAACACATAGATCCATGTGTATTTTTTTGTCTTGCAACATCTGTAGTGAAACTGTTTAGATGGTGGGACAATATGTACTTTTAGAGATGCTAAATTGCATTTAGAGGGAGAAGTTAGGGAAAGGAAGAAGGGGAAAGGTGGTAGCAGAGATACAGCCTACGAATTAGCTGGGCTGGAGGGAATGATCCAGGCTACTGACCGATCCTTATTATCCACACATCAACTTTCTGTCCCCGAAGCCACAGTTCCAGGCCATTTCCATAGTGTTTTCTTCAAATATACCTTCCTGTGCCTCCAATCTCTCTCCTGGTGGGAGGTGATGATGTCTGGAGGAGTAATTACTCCAGGGATGACTCTGGACTCTGAGATGGACTGGGAGCCACCTGACAGTGTCTTGCCTCTGGTCCTGCCCTCCGTGGGGAAATTCCAAGCGTGTGGGAGTGATGGCTTTGCACAAATTCCCAGCTGACGGGACGCGTGTTTGGGCTGCCTGGCTGGCCGGGAATTCATTAGGAACTTTTGTGTTTGCAGCTGTCTCTCGGATTATATCTTTATTGATCCTGCCTGCCCATGGCCAATGGGAAATATGTGGAAATGATGAAGCTCTTCTGAAGGGGAGTTCATAATCTTGCTCAAACAAAGCCAGGCCCCCAGAGAGAGGGATGAATGGCCTGTGTGTAGCCTATTTTCAGATGATATGGCTATCACATCTTGTTCCCCTTGTTTTACTGGGATAACATTCAATTACCCCCACCAACAGCAGCTTCCCGGAAGGGTTGTTGAGACAGCTAATTGCTTGCCCCAGTTACTCCAGATGAGAAACACAAGGCATGCTGGGAGGCTGTGTGGGGCCGAGAGGATCAGTGGGAATGGCACCAGGTTTAGGACTGCACAGGTCCCCTAAAAACCTGGTGTCTTGAGGAGGTTGTGGAGCTGGAAGTCAGCCTGGACACCAGCTGTGCCATGGCTTCGCTGCTTGGCCACAGGCAATTCACTTCATTTTGTGTCAGGGTTTGAGGGACAAGCCGTGGATGCTGGTTGGGAGATCAAGGAGACGCCAAGTTAAGCCGGAATTTGTACCCCCTGAGCATCAGCAGTGGATGGCCCTTCCTGAGTCCTGCTCAGGGGACACGTTGGAGGGTGAGATGGTGCCTCTGTGGAGTGCAGGGGATCCTTTGGGCTCTGCTGCCCTCCCTGCCGGGGCTGCACAGCCGGTGCCAGTGGCAGCACCTTCAGCAGGGAAGCTTCTCCGCTGCCCACATTGTTCCAGCGTGCCTGGGCAGGGCTGTCAGCAGGTAACAGCTTTCACTGCTGTTTTGTGCAGCACCCCAGAGAGGCAGAGCCCGAGCAGCCCCCTATCGATGCCTGACAGCACCTTCCTGTTCGTACACCCGAGCAAGGAGACAACTTGTGAGACAACCGCACTTAGCCCCTGCCAAAGCCAAGCGCCGGAGAGRTCCCTGATGTATTTAGAGAAACACACTGTCTTGCTGTGTCTGCTTTGGAGAAACCTTGCTAATCCTTCCTGAAAAGCCCAAAGGGGGATCCAAAGCAGCTTTTCATTAGCCAGACAAGCCCTACAAGTTCCCCAGCAAAATACATACAAGGGAGGGCTGCTGCCGCAGGCWGAGTGATGGAGGGGAGGGGAGGGATGTGCTGGGCAGGGAGGGGGCTGCGAGTGCATCAGGAAAGGACTGGCAGATTTGGAAGAGGCTTGGAAGCTTTAGGGAAAACTGAGAGCTTTGCATTGCAGGGAGGGATGGGAAAAAGTGGGGCTCCTCCCTGGGACTGCAGCGTCTTTTGGGGGCTGTGAACCTCAGCCAGAGGTGCCTGCTCTTTTCCCACTGGARAAAGGCTCATTCCTAGACTCCCTAATAATGGATAGCCCTCGCTGCTGCCTGCAGCCAGGGCTGCCTGGAGTGTTTCTCTATGCATGTGCAAACACTTCCCTGACACAGCGCCTTTATGGCAGAATAACTCCATCCATCGGGTTGGGCTGTGCTGTTTCTTGCTGAGCCAGTACAGCTCGTACAGGAACTGCGTGTAAACAAGCCCAGAATGTGTGGAAAGCACTTATTTAGACTTCCTGCTGCATTGGAGAAGGGATGGGAGTTCATTTCTCAGTGGGGCTGGCTGATCCAGTGTGGATGAGGGTATAAAGTCAGGACCYGGGATGAGTGCAGATGCAAGGTCATTAACACTGCTGTGCACATGCAAATATTCTGCTGCCGCTTTCCCCTTGTTCCTGCTGAGTATCCATCCCTGAGCTCCCGTCTYTGCCTTTCCCTGTCTCTCCCAGCTGACAGAGCCCTGAGCTGCAGCAGGTTGGATCCCACTCGGGCTCAGGCTAATACGTGGTGCTAACAGGTTGTCAGCTCTGGGGCTGTAAGAGGATGCATTTCCCAGGCTGTGGGAGCTAAATCCGGACGGACGTGACTTGCATGTCCACAATTCCCCTCTCAAGTTGCAAGACTTGCAGGAGCTGAGAGTGCTCTGGTGATATCTGCAGGCATGGCAGAAAATCGTTTACGGTGGTGGAAAGTGACTTTGCTGTATGGATAAAATCTTGTGAAATTACTCTGGGCTAAGAACAATTTGTTTCAGTCTCCATCTCCCGAGATACTGATGTTGGAAATGTCCAGATTTGCCAGGGCTGCTCTCCGTGCACCCACTTTAAATGCTGGGTTTGGGTGTTTTTCTGTTGTTTTGCGTGGGCCTCGGGGACAAGAGTTYCACTAAAGCAGATAAAGGACTTTAAATACTAAGCTGAGGTGCCAGGAGAATTCCTGGGTGAAATGAACCCCCTGCTGAAGAACTGGGTTCATGAATGTATGTATGTGAGCATATATGCAACACATAGAGATATAGATGTGTGGGTGTCACTTTGGTGACACAGTGCAAGTGTTCAGACCTGCCCTTCGTGCACAGAGGGGCTCTCAGAGTCCCCACTGACACAGGCAGAGGAACTCAGGAGCAATGTTAATTTAGATGGCTTTCCTTCCCATTCCAGGCCTGTTGTTATGGTGCCGTTGGTGTGTAATGAAAGACCTTTCAGTGGGAAATCAAATAATCCTACGCAAATATGAAGGCGTCTGGACGGTGATTGTCCTAATGAAATTGGTGATTCAGCTCTGGCTCTGTGTGTCCCCCTTCCTCCTCTTAAGGTGCTTTTTGCCAGCCTGTGGATTGATAGATTGATGCCTGAGTGCCTTTGTTATCAGGAGCTTGTCATTAAAGGGTCTGTGCATTGCTTAGAATTGAGACTAACCTGGGCTATTCTGGCTGGGGGATATTTTGGAAAAGATTTATGAATTTTATGAGAGGGACTTCAGTAGTAGATAGCGAAGGCTTTGGGATGGTAAAAGAGTATTTCTTTTGAAAAATAAGAAAATATTATGAACCTTGACATCTCTTTCACTCCAGAGGCAGCCTGTGAACTCTTAGAGCTGGAAAATTACTTGGAGAATATGCCACAGGGCAGTGTTTCCTCTACTCTGTCGTGCCTCCTCCTGTCTTACACCCTCTCCTGGCTTGACAGGGTTGAAAACACTGTGAAGGAGAGCAAAATGAATTTTCTGGGCTGAGGGAGTTCCAGCTCTCCTTCCTCCCTTCCCATCAGCCCTGCCTGTGTCAGTGACCTTCGCCTGGCCAGTGGGAGTGGGGATGCTCTGGGGCACCCGAGTGCCTCAGTGCTCTGGCAGCCCTGAGCACTGGGATACTGGTCCATTCGGGTATCCCATGGTTCCCAGTACCAGATACTTGGGAGAAAGGTGCCCAGGACCTGCTATGATCCCTTGCCTGGGAAGGGTTTTGTCTGCACATCTCAGTCAGTGAGTGATTGACTTGTGCGCCGAAGCAGAAGGGTTTAGATCCCCGCCATGTTTTGATCTCTTCTAATACAACAAGGAGCTTCCTCGTGAGTCTTCTCTAATTTCTGTGAGGCCCCATTTCAGCTCCTCTGTCATGGCAGAACTCAAACCAGCCTTTTCAGAGGCAAGTGGGATAAAAAGCCACAGGCCTCTCTTGTTAGAGACATGCTTCCCTGGCTTTCCTGAGGGCTCGGGGACTGCATTACCGACACTCTCCGAGAAGCAAATGCACTTTGTACAAAGCGTTTAACCTCTGCCTGCCTCTGTTTACCCTTCTAAAAAGGTGTAATACCCACAGAGATGCCGTGAGGATCAATTACTGTTTCTGTATTCTGAGATCCCTGGATAAAAGGGGAGAGAATTATCCTTGCCACTCTGCCTCAAATATTGTTTTCATTAAGATTAACACTCTTCAGTAAACAGAACCGTTAAAGCCGTATTAGGTGTTTAATAAGTAATATGGAGCTGTTATCCATCACCGTGTCTTTTCGGAGGGAGCTGCTGGGGAATGCGGGTCTGGGGAAGGGAAGCATCCTGCTCTAATTGCTCTCTGATTAGCGGCACTTAGGGTTACGTGAGGATGATTGGGTGGACCTCATCAGAATTCCCCATCTCAAGGGCACAGAAGCAACAGGAGAGACATGGAGACATCAACAAGTCTGGGGACTGTTGAGACTGAGATACAGAAACTCCACTCTGCCTTGAAGGCAGCCTCCTAAATCTGGGGGAAGGCAGCTCAGTGCAGATGGGGGATGGGGGGATGGGCAAAGGGCTGCAAATCCTGCTAAATCTTGCCAAATCTAAAATAAAATAAATAGCTAAATCAGGTGGTGTGTTTTCTGGTTGTCCATAGGCAGTACCTGTGCATCCTTGGTTATGAATCCAGGGCTGCTTTATGTGGAGTGCTTGGGCTCCACCAGAAATGGGGAGTCCAGTGGAGCTGCACTCCCACTCCCCATCCCTGAACTCTGTGTGGGGATGGCAGAGTCCACAAAAGGAAGATTTCCTGAGCTGCTGCATCAACTATTCTAAATTTTCCTTCTTTTTAGCTGTTTCACATGTTCCCAGACCCTTCCAGGCTGGGACCTCTCCAATCTCCTCCTCACTTTKGATGACTATCCTTGCAGTCCTGACCACGTGAACAGGTCTCTGTCTCTCCCCATATTTTTGGGTTTTTCTTGCCTAGACTTGGCTGGCAGGAGCTGCAGAGCTGAAGAAAAATGGAGTTTTAAAAGCCAACAGCCAGAACTGGGTCAAGTGCTGTGCTGATTTACACTGGCTGAGGTTCTGGCCCATAATCTTTTGTGCTCTATCATAAATATTATGTTGATTTAAAATGAACAGATCTGTCTCAAACTTGGCTGAGCCTTCAGTGTAAATAATGCAACCTTTGGAAGTCCACTTCCAAGTTGTCCTTGCTGCCTGTGAGGACATAACTCTGTCTYGATGGTTTGGTAACAGGAGGGATTTTCCTTGCCTGCAATTTTGCTCAGATTTGGAGGAATTTCTTTCCAGTGGGCTGGGCTGGGAGGCAAGCAGACCCATGTCTTGGTGCATCCAGCTTATGGATGCTGTCTTATTCCCTCGCCTYTGGAAAAAGCGACGCTGGAGCTCAGTGGTCAGTTGTGCTGAGTTCACAGTTCTTGATGCAATAATTGTTCACAGTTATTGATGGCAGATGGTGGTGGATGCTGACATTGTCGTGTGCCAGCCTGGAAGTGATGGGAACACTACAGCCGTGATTCCCAGAATTCACAGAGTTATCCACCCAGGAAACTCGGACAGCTTTTAGCCGAGACTGACATTTGAATAATCTGTGTGAAAGCCAGCTGAGTTCTGGAGGAATTACCTTAGTCTGAGAGYGTGCCCTGACCCACTTTGGGTGCAACAGGCCTGGCTTGAGTAGTGGGTGGCATTCCCAATCCGTGTGGAGACGGCTGTGTCCCCTGGCTCGTGCGGAGCCATCACTGCTGTGCTCCAAGGCAGGCGTGAAATGACAGTGCCCGTAAGCCCCTGGCTTCACGTCCCTTCCCTGGGGAGGCGCGTGCTGGGATATCGCTGCCTCGGAGCGCTGCTCCCTGCTAAGTCCCGAGGAAATCCCATTCTGCCCACCAGCCAGAAAAGGAGTCTGCGGGATTTCTACCAGCCTGGAAATAATGGGAGAGTAACACCAATTAAGAGGATGGGCTCAGCCCGTCTCCCGCTGCTCGGCGGAGGAGATCAAGGCGGGTTTGTCGCCGTTTGAAGAGCGGCCTTTGAGGAAATTGTCAGTGAGGATGTTCTGAAATCGCTCCAAACACTGTGAGTTGCTGCTGCTCGGATGCRTAGTGGGAGAGTGGAGTCTCCTCTGAAGAGGAACCGGCGGGGAGCCCGGGGAAGGGCAGCAGAGCCGACTCCCTGCGGGGGGCCAGAGGGAGCCAACTCCCAGCAGGATGTGCCGGGACAAGAGGGTTACAGCTGGTGAGAGCAGAGGGGAAGAGGGAAGAGGTTGAAGCAAGAGTTTGTGGCACCAGAGCAGCAAGAGAGAGGTGGTTCTTTGCCTTGAACTGGGGGTGAAGAGAGAAGGGCAGCGTTTCCCCCCTAGGATTATCTCCTTCCTTATAACCCACATCTTCTGGAGTGGGGTGAAGGCCAAGGAAGGACAATGGGATGGTACAGCTGCTCCAACAGCTTCGCTCCCAGGCTTGTAGTCCAGTATAGAGCCAGCATTTAGCCAGGCATTGTGTGAAAGCTCTCTGGGAGGAGAGAAGGAGAGATGCAGGAACGTTTCCATCACATTGGTCCCTCTTTTGTGAGGCTCCATGAGCAGTTTTGGCTTTGGGGCTGACAGCAGCCTGRCACGGTGTCCTTAGCTGGGCCTCTCCAGTGCTGTGTTGAGGGATGGAGCATGTGAGTGAAACCAGTGTTTATTCCGCGACACAGAGACCCAGCAGGCACAGCTGTCCCTGGGCCACCAAGCTGCCTTCCCACCTTCTCCACGGCACAAGCTGCGAGGTTCCAGCAAGGAGCTGCTCGGGCAGAGTGTCAGCCTGCAGTCCCTGTGGTTTGCAGCCTTCTGGCTTGGATGGGTCTGCCCAGAGCTCCTCGGGTTCAGCAGATTTTTATCAGTCTGTTTTCTGCCGCTGCAATGCCGGAGCAGCTTGATCTCCCGGTGCTCCAGCAAACTCCTGCCAGCCCCTGGGGTGCGAAAAGCCGGAGTCCTCCAACCCAGGACCTGGCACTGATCATCACCTGGATTTGGCTGCTCTGAACAAGGCAGTGCATCTCGCAGGCAGCTTCATCCGAGCTCCCTTTGATGCTAACCAGGCTGCACCAGGTTAAGCTATAGAACTGCCTGTGTCAATTCCTGGTCCTGGGATTTGGCAGAGGGAATGCTCATGGAGGGTGAGAGCAGTGGCCATTTCTTGCCCAAAAAGGATGCAGTCCCTGTGCATCGGTGTCTGGTGTCTCTGCACCTCTGACCCGGGGATTTATTTAAACCCTCRTTACGGAGGAGGCCAAGCCCAAAATACGGCTCCAGCCCTCTGCAGGGTTGAATTAAACATGTGCCATTGCTTCTTGCAGGCTCGTGCTAATTTTTGTGCAGGGAGGGAGGAGGGAGAGCTCAAACAGATGGCCCAAGTACCACTCTCGCTGTCTCCTACCTCCTTCCTAAATAAATGAGCGCTGCAGAGAGAAGTTTGGGGGGTGTAATGTGCTTTTAGGGAGCACACTTTCCAGGCAAGGCTGAATCCGAGGCTGCTGGGGTCAGAGTGGATGTTGCTCTTACACCCTCTTGTCTTGAGACACCAGTTAATTTATGCAGCACTTGATCAGACTCTCATTACTGGGAGATTCAGCAGGGACAGCTAGCATGGGCATTATTTTATTTCCTTGCTCCATGTTCATTTAGTTCAGTAATTTCTTTCCCTCAGGAAAGTGTGGCTCAGATGAAGCATCTGGATTTTCAATGAGGTCCATCTTTATTTTAAGGTGGCAACAGGCATTTGGTTTTCCTGTGAAAAACAACWCCACCACCCCCCATTTCAAAGGACAGGGAGCTTATGTATAGTGATGCTGGATGCTGTCAGTGAGAGCAATACATGGGAAAAAACCAGGATCAGAGGGAGTCTCTGCCATGTTGGGAAGGTGTCAGAAAAGGTGTCTTCCATCACACAGGTCCATGACCCAAGAACATCAGTGGCCCTGCCCTGGGATGGCAGATGGGTGTAGCCATGATATCCAAGAGCTTTTCCTGAGGACAGGGGGTCAGGTTTGGTCAAGTCCCATGGAGATCGGTTTGGCTGTGTCCCTTCTCAGCCTCCCTCCTGCATGGAGCCTCCTGGATTGTCCAGCCTGGGACTGCAGAGGGCAGAGGCAGAGGCGATGCAGGGAGGGACAGCAGCCGCTGGTGGAACAGAAAATGCTGACATAAATTAATCAAACGAGGCATCTCACAAGATTGAATTAGATCCTGATTTATGACTGCAGTGCTGCTGCTTCTGCAGTTCTGATGCTCCATGCTTATTCTGCACCCCCTGATTTATGGGGAGGGTCCTGCTGGGAAGGGGCCCCTGTGGAAGGAGTGGATGGATGGATGGATGGATGGATGGATGGATGGATGGACGATGTTACCAGCTGGGCTAATACCAGCTATCACATCCTGCTGGTCTTCAGGATTTCACCTACTCAACTGCTGCATCAGCTCAATTTCGAGGTGTTTGGGATGCATCATGTAGCTCTTGAGTGATGCCTGGAACAGGAGGGAGCCTTTGATCCTGCATCTCATTCATCCTCCCCCTCCTCAGCACACCAAGAAAACCCCTGCTTGCACCTTCCTGTGACCTGAAAGGTCTTTCCAACCCCTTCATATTGGGTTGGCTCGTGAGTGAGGCCAGTTTATCACCTGAGAGCTGTTTCTACTGCCTGGGATGCCAATCCCTTCATTTCTATTCCACTCAGAGAGCTCCTGTAGCTCCTGGCTCCCTTGTCGAGGCTGTCGAGGGGAGCCTGATTTGTGTGGACGTGTCCAATACGTTCCCACACCGTTCAAGGCAGCAGCAGGTCGGCAGAGCATGAAGTGGCTGAGCATGAGCCACTCCCTATCCTTTGCATTCCCAGAGGAGCCAGAGCGGCTTTGAAGGAATGTGGTGCCAAGGTGGCTTCAGAGACATTTCTGGGGACCTCACCCCACGTGGGGGGAGCAAGAGAAGATATGGGAGTAGGTGAAAACAGAGTGTGCTGACAATGAGCAGCTCTGAGCAGAAAGTTGGGGTGTAATCGCTGATGAGCAGGGAAGGGAAATCCCACGGACAGCGTGGAAAATAGGAATGTGTAGGTTGTGTGGGATGAGTTAGAGGAGGAGTCTGAGGAGGAATGTCGTGGGTCTGTGAAGCAGGTGAGGACACAGATTTGGAGAGAAATTAATATGGTCCTGCCTTCCTTAGGGCTGTCTTTTTTGCCTGCCATCCACATAGGATTCATTCAGCTTCATCCAAGTAGGAACAGCACTTCCCAAAAGAGCCAGCCCCTTCCCTGCCAGTGAGTGTGTCCCTCTGTGTGATGACTGGGGTGGGGAACCAGAGGGCCTGGCTTGAGCAAGAGGGCAGTAGCCCCCAGCCCTGTTTGCAGTGATGTTCCCTGGGCACCCAGCATCAGAGAGGAAGAATAGAAACAGATCTTCTGTCTTCCTGCAGTGTATTGATTTTTTGCTCCCTGCTCTGGCCTTTTGCTCGTCCTTTTCAGCAGCTGGCGGTGAAATGAAATATAAGGTTTGAAAAACTAAAAATACAAAATGTGACAGCTTCATTGCTCCGAGTGATGGTATTTTGAGGGGACTCGTGACCTGAAAAAAGGGAGGCGATGCTGTCCTGGCCTCCCTCCCCTCACGTGGTGAGGATGGGAGCAGCGGAAAGGAAGGATTGTGGGGCTTGGGTGTGGAGTTGTGTCACTGCCGTGCTTGGGAGCGACCCTGCCCCTTCTTCAGAAACACCTCTGACTTGCTTTGGAGATTTGGGAATGGGAAGGGATGTCTGCAGTCCCAGGACATGGAATGTGCCATTCTTGTCCCCGCCACGTGTTTGCATGGGACACATCCTCCTGCTGCCCCCGCGTCCCCATCTGAGCAGCGAAGGTGGCTGTGGGACCCTGAGGTGATGGGAGCAGGGATAAACCTAACAGCCCATCGCTGGCTGTGGCTGGAGCGTGTTTTAGGGCTATTTACAGGCTTTTGAGTGGTTACTAATTAGCGAGTGCCGCAGCTCACTGCGACACGGCAGCCGCCTTCGTCGGAGAGTGCCCAGCAGGGTTTAAATTACTTGTCATTTGCCTTGTTTTGCTTGGCCATTTGAATGCTTGACTCTCTCCTAATTGGCATCGTAACCGCTGGGGTGACACGCTCAGAGGCTCTTGATTGGATTCCTTATTTTTTTTTGGAGGGGGGGAAGCCTGGCAGATGCCGCAGAAATTAAGCAATAGGATTTAATTCCTGCGTGTTGTTTGAGAGACACGCGATGCAGAAAGGAGAAATCCCGTGGGTTTGCCACATTAGGGTGAACTCAGCCTGGGATTTGGATGGTGCAGGTTGGGTTTAGGCGTGGGGAGCTTCATCCTTTCCCTTCTCCCTCGGTGCTGTGGGCTCCTGGGCTTTGGGAAGGTTCTGCGGAGGTGGAGGGCTGGAGGAGCAGTTTGCAGGCTTGGGTTGTAGCAGCAGAGATGGGTAATTCTGGAAGGTGTTTCAGGGTGGTGGATGGGTCAGTCTGTGTGTGCCTACAGGGAATTACAYGGCCCTAAACYGAGGGCAAACATTAAAACTATCCCAATACCATCGTGAACATCCTGAGGGTTGTGGGGTTGGAACTGGAACAGAGAATCACAAAATSKTTTMGGTTGGAAGGGGCCTTAAAGACCATCTAATTCCAACCCCCTGCCTTTAAGGTCCCTTCTGACCCAAACCATTCCGTGACTCTGTGACTGTAGGGCATGGCTGGCTTGAGYCCCAGGTGCCCGTTTCCTAACTCCAGCTTTTCTGGTGTCTTCACAAAGCCGAGGGGTTTAGGAGCCACGTGATCCTGGGCAGTTTCTGTGCCCACTGCAGCGCCGAGCTCGGCGGTGCAATGTTGTTGTTATTAAATCCGATGGCGATGAATGGGACATGACACCTGTGTATATGATTCAAATCGAGTCATCCCATTACACGGTGTAAATCAATAAACAAAATGTAGCCGCTGACAGCATTTACAGTTCCCCCTATTACTGCCAACCAGCCCATTTTCTGTGCATGAAAGAGGCATTTACACCCCATTTAACTGTGCTTTGATGCGGGATCCTGTTCCCGGGAAGAGGGGAGGCTTTGACAGGTGGAATTAGGAGAAGGGGAGATCTACAGCGCTCATTTGCAGAGACCTGAGCCGAGGGTTGTGAAACACATCTTCACCTGTTTGTGCTGTCCATCACCCTAATTGATGATGTGCAGGGTTGGCAAATAGAGCTGGGACAGGAGGGAGGTGATGGCGGTGATGCTGGGATACAGCCGCGCTGGTCTTTCCCGACGGGTCGTGGCCGCGGGAGAAGAGGGAATGTTGTTTTCCCTTCTGTCCTAGCTGGGGAATGGTCTTCCTCTCAAGCTGAGTGTCAGGGAGAGAAAGGACGAGGGAGAAGCAGGCTGGGACACGCTCCGAGAGGCATCGCTCTTGGAACACCTCAACTGTCCGACTTGATTTTATTTAATGGGCTTTGCAATCTGGTGATTAATCTGGTAATCAGAGCAAATGTTACAGTCACGGCTGGCAATAAAAGTATAACCTAAAGTAGATAAAAACTCTCTTTTTCTTCTCTTTTCCTTTTTTTTTCCCGCTGAGAAATTGTCAGATGACATCTCTCCCCTTTATGAGAGGCGGCAGGAGGGAGAGGGAGATGCATGTGATGGGAAAACCTGATCCCTGCTGCATCTCTACAGGGCTCAGAAAACTTCCAGCTCCTCGCTGGTGCAGAGGGGCTGAGCAGATTTCCACACCCCGCCTGAATTTAGGCAAAGTGATTTTTGGGGGAGGCATGGACAGGGATCAGATTGGCTGCCCTTGGAACTGCAAATTGATAGTTTTGTCTCRTTTCCTGGAACTCCACCAAATTGCTGGATTACTCCAAAAAGCACAAGAAAGGCCTGTCTTTCCCTCTGCCTGCCTTTGTTGTTGCTTGATTTTGTTGGTGTTTTGCCACTGCAATTGGCTACGTGGATGAAAAGGGCAGTTTTGTGACCAAGAGGGAGAGACGTGGTTAGAAAACAGCAAACTGAAGCAGGGGTTTTGCAGAATGTATTGCTTGAACATCCTTTTGTCAGGATAGGGACATAAATCCAGGCATGTTTTTCACATTCCTCATCACGTTTTCCTGCAGATTTGCACCAAAAATGTCCCTTAAGCCCCGAAACGCAGCTTGGCAGGAGACAGCGCTGGTGTTGATTCTGGAGGAACAGTATTCCCATATGCTTTGCTTAGTCCAGATCTGCTTCCAGTAAATATCCTCAGCAGCCGGGATTGAAGTTCGATTCTCTGCCAGTCATCCTCATCTAAGACTTGCATTTATTTATCCTTTATAATTCCCTTGGCCAGTGTCCGGGGTGACTTCAGTCCTTTCTTTTCCCAGCTCCTTGAGCTTTTATCGTAACTCTCGTGGGAATGGCGAGGCGAGGAGCTGAGGGATGCTGGGGACGGGGATGGCATTTCCAGACTGACTCGATGCCAGACCTGCAGGCCCGGAGCCCATGGAGATGGCAGGCAGAGGGACGTCAGATGGGGAACAGCGCCGGAGCTCCTGGAAGGAATGGGAGAGGGGAGGTTTCAATGCAGCTTCTCATTAGAAAAGGTTAAATATATCAGCCCGAGTTGTTTCTTCTTATTAAAAGGGTCTGGTTTGATGCTTCCTTTCTAATTAGGAACAAGTCAAGAAAGATTTTGAAACCTTTTTGTGATTGTGTTTGAGCTGTTTCCCCGCGGACTCAGGAGCGTTCGTGTGGAAGGGCCCTGGGGCTCTGGGCGGGAGCGGTGCCATGTCCTGTCTTGGGGTGTCCAAAGATAAAAATAGCCTTGGACTTGATGAGTTTCAAGCCAAAAATGTTTCATGGCGACCAGACAGACTCCTTGAAGCTCCTGGAAGGTGACCCAGCTCTCTTGCAGCCAGCAGGAAGGGGAGCTGCAGGTGTGTTTACCTGCAGGCACAGGGAGTTCTGCACCCTCTGGCACCGAGCTGCATCATTAGTGTTGCCTGATTTCCCCCTGCCACCTTGGGAAAGCTGTTTTTTAATGCCTCGGTGTCCTGCGTCCCCTCCTGTGCCCTTCTCCGGGCTGCTGAGCACCATCTTTTAACTTTGAAGGAATCGTCACCCTTCTTACGCCTCTTTCCCATCTTTCCTTGGCTGTCTGTCACCTTTTGCTGCCAAATTTTCTGGACTGTGAAATGAAGCTTTTATTATCTTCCGAGAAGGGGGGGGACAGAAATTAAATTAGTGAAATTAAAAAGATGATGATGACGACGACTGTAACCTAACTTCAACCCTTTTCATTCCGCCTCACGTAGCGAGACAGGCGGCTGTGTTCTGGGGCTTCTGCTTGGATTGCTGGAAAGAACCGAACTTTTACTTTCAAATTAACCTGTCAAATCATATATTTATAAGGGAATGGAAGGCAGGAGAATGAGGGTCCCGGATATTCCCACGCATCAATTAGGGGGAAAATTAATTACAATTTACTGGCATTACCACATTAGAGCTCCCTTGATTAGAGAGCAACTTGCTCTGTGCTCTGGAAAAAGTTAAATTAAGTGGTTGGGAAGGAGGGGGGTCCCGGGCTGGTTCCATGGGTGGGCACCCCTTCATGAGCAGACACTTGGAGYTGGTATCGCCTCAGAAAAGCTGTTTTGGGATGTGAGTTAGGGTTGAGCATTGGACAGTCCAAAAATTGTTCATTTGACCTTGACAGAGCCCACGGTTTGGGGCTGGGTGATCTCCAGTGCTGGAACAGGGAAAAGCTGATTCTCCTCGTCAGCACATCTCACCCCATCCTGGTGCTGCATCCTTGGGCTGATGAGATCCCTGCTTGATCCCATTGCCAGGGAGTCCCAGAGGGCCATCAGGTCTTCCACGTGGTTATTCTGGGGGTTACTGAATATTTCATGTGCCTAAATTAGTGCTGGAAGGAGCCCCTTGGCCGTGGTTCCCCTGATGTCCCTTGCGTGGCTGCTAAGTGGAGAGACCTGGAGAAATGGGACCTGGGGGAAYGGCTGCAAAGCTGCTTTTCCATGGGAAAGCCAATCTTATTCCTGCTCCCAACTGCTGGACCATTAGCAGTGTGCTGCTGCAATAAAAGGTTCTGGCACGGGCAGGAGCCATGGGCGAGGTGAGGCACAGCCGGAGCCCTGCCACGGGAATTCCATCCAATCCCRCTTTATTCCACACCCGAGGGCGGCTTTGTGCCATGGAGGCAGCAGCTGTGGAGGGGGAAGGTCAGAGAAGGCTTTGGTGGGGTCTGGGGAGGAGGGGAGGCAGATTGTGTGCTGCAGGGAGAGGGAGGGATTTCGTGAAACTTTGAGGAGTTTGGGAACAGATGAACCTGGCACGCGGCCACTTGCAAAGCCTGTTGTGGGTTGTGGGTTTTTTTAATATTCCTGGCATCATCCACGAGCAAAGATGAAGTTCACAGGCTCAGAAAGCCCAGATTCGGAGGTCGAAGCTCGGGCAGAGATGCAAAATACTGAGGTGCTGAATTCAGAGTGTGAACGGAATTGTGTTACTGGAAATCACCCTGGGACAGAGTTAGCATCCCTGGGAGCTAGGAGCAACGTGCCTGCAGGGCTTTGCCTGGCTCCGTGTCCAGACAGAGCAGTTCCTGTGTGGGAGTGCCTCTTTCCAGGCAGCTGGGACAGGGATATTTAATATTTGCCCTGGGAAGGTGAGATTGGGTGCTTGGAGCAATGGTCCAGCTACTGGGACCAGTCCCAGACRCCTCATTTCTCAATCCCTTGCAGAACAAGGCTGGTTTATGGCCGGGGTGTGCCACCTCTTATCAAGGACACTGCAGCTGTGGCACGAGGTGCCAGGGATGGCATGGGAGGGAGGGAGAGCCCAGGGCTGTGCTCTCATTCCGTGTGTGCTTGTGCCAGGGAGAGCAGGATCCAGCCTCGGAGCTGCTGCTGTGCCTGGGACCACGCAGGCTGGGGATGGATACACTGGGAAAGGGACTGCCTGGGGGGGAGGGTGCTGTGCCCTCCCCGTGAGCTGTCTTGGCCAAACCAGGTGTTTCTGGGGTTGTTGCCTCCGTGAATCTGTCCCCACATCCCACTTTGGTGACTGGCACTTGCTGCTGCCAGTGAAACCAGCCCCGAGCCTGCCTGAGCTGTCGGGAGAGCTCTTGGCAGCAGCTCCAGGTGGATTTACACCAGTGAAGGATCCGGCCCTCCTCAGGAGCCAAGGGTGGGAGAGGCACTGGGGTTAGGGACCCCGAAAGCACAAACATCCCTGTGACAAGCTGTTTGAAGCCGAGTTGATCAGAGAAGGTGACAGCCCTGCCACATCTGRGAACAGTTTCTGTGTCCTCCTCGCTGACAGGAGGAGTTTGATTCCTTTAATATTTGATGTGTTCTGTCTTTTGCAATGTTTGTTTTTGGCGTTGTGGGTTTTGACTTGTTGTTTTTTTTTAAAACTATGCTGCTCCTCAGAACCAGCTGCCCRTTTGCCATGGGGATGGGAGTTCTGCAGGAGCCAGGGGAAGGGCAGGCAGTGTGACAGCAAATGTGACACTTGGGTAGTTGGAAACTCTGCCTGACCTGTGACATTCCTGCTTCTCCCCATCCTCCCCCATCCACCTTTCCAGCTGGAGTTAGGTGGTTGCATCCTTCCTCTGTGCAAGAGGAGACAAAGGATGCTAATAAGGCTTTTCATCCTCCTCCTCCACCTGGTCCCCTCCTGTGTCACTCTGCTTGAAGCTGAGGGTGGCAGGAGGGAGGTGACCTCCTGGGAAACTCTTGGACCATCTTGCTTCAGACCCTTTCTTCCCATCCTGGTCCTGTGTCTGGTCCCGTTCCTGCTGCAGATGGGCAAAGCTYCCACCTGGAGAGCAAATTTCCTGCAGCTGGAATAACTTCTGCGCTCCTGATGGCTTCTTTCACTCCCCTGGCATATTCCTGCAGAGGAACACCTTCACATCTCGAAATGCTGAGCTGAGGCTGTGTCTCTGAGAGGAGAGGGCAGGGCAGTGTGTGCTGAATTCCTCAGGAATTTTGGGAGTGTGTCAGAGAAACCATTCTGGAGGGTCGGGAGAACCCCTGCAGGCAGCAGGACAGGGTGGCTGTGCATTTTGGATGGGCTGCTGGAGCAGGACTGAGCTAGGGAATGTGCTCCCCTCTGACAGGGAGCTTTCCTTGGCGGTGTGCTGCCCACATTCCCGGTGGGAGGCAGGAGCAGGACCCCAGACGGTTTGAGCCCAGGCTGTCCCGGGCTCTGGCAGGGTGAGCTCTCTGCCATGCAAAGGCTTCCCCAGTTGACATACATGTAAGTGGGTGCCACAATTACCATGGGCTCTGACATCTGAAAGGAGCAGAGCCACACTTGCTGTGATTCACTGCCACTCTGATTGCAGGGCAGAGCCAGGAAAAGTCAAATTATCCAACAAAGCAAAAAGAGAAAGGGAGGAAGCCGTGCCTCGCCGATGGAGATCGGGGTGCTGCGGGGCAGGACGGGAGGCAGAGCTGCTCTTCTKCCCTTGCTGTGCCCAGGCAATGTTGTCCAAGCTCCACTTTGAAGGTTTTCCCTTGGGCATGGTGGGATGGAGAGGTTMATCTCCCAGGATTTGGAGGTGTGGGGGCTGGTGTGAGCCAGGCTGGAGCAGAACAAATCCAGGACGTTCGCTCGCGGGAGTTTGCTTGGGCAAATTTCTTCTGAGTGGTTTGTGGAGGAGTGGGGCTGACATGGGAGTTGGCTGGGCTGGATGGAGATTACTGCTGCTTGGCTCCGGGTCAGGCAGACAAATCCTGCTTTCTGGTTGCTTTCTGAAGCCCAGCACGACGTGCCTGACAGCAAAGCTGTGGCTTCAGCCTCCTAAGCTGAGGAGCACGAATTTCCCCGTTTCCCACTCTGAGCGTTGGCCATCTTTGCTCGAGGGTGCTGGACAACCTAACTCCAGCTCCAACTTGCTGTCAGTGCTTTTGAGACTCTCTGCCTGCATTTCCACGGGGATTTTGCTCCTGCCCCACRGCTGGGAGGAGGAGGAGGAGGAAGGCACTGCTGCTCTTTTGCACCCTCTGCATCTCCCGGAATCCCCCCGGAACACATGGGGAGGGACCCTGGGTAGCCATTGCTCCTCTCCTGCTCTTCCCCCCTCCTCCTCCTTTTCCTCCTTTCAAGGTGCATTTCTACATCTGTCGGATGCAGCAGTGTGCCAGCTCGGTTAATTACAGTCTGCTTACCTGAATTCCYCTGTGGAATTCCAGCTGGATAATGGTATCCTTCACCAGCAGGCCCTAAAGAATCACGGGCAGCCAGAGCCCTCTGCCTTTGGGTGTAAATGTGGGTTTGTGATGCTCGGAGCTCCCCCAGGGCAGCAGCAGGGCAGTCATGGTGGTTACCCCTAAAGGCTTCCAAGCCATTTCCTTAGCTGTTCACTCTGGGATGGGTCTGGCATGTCTGTCCAGGGGAGCAGGCAGCGGGGATGGGGGGAAATATGGTCCATGGGAATGGAGCTGGAAGCCACGAGGATGGCAGGAGGTGGATGAAAGCACTTCGAGCTGCTCTAATGGTTAAGTGGACAAGATAATGCGATACTTTTTTTTCCTTACTGGCCCACCCGATAAGTCGTTAATGCAGGCGATTTCCAGCGGCGCCTGTGATTTGCACGGATACAAAAGAGCGAGATTTTCATTATTTGGTGGGGCCCTGCTTGATCAAGGGCTGCTGAGAGGAGCTCGGGGCTGATTTGGTGCACTATTTATGGTCCTTCATTAGCAGCCAGCCCGGAGATTCGTCCCGCCCCAGCTCCGCATCTCTCCAGCGTATCGTTAGCACAAGAGAAGAATTTTGCGTGTGTCTTGTTGGATGATAAAGTTATCAACATTCACAGTTACTTTGCTGCAGTTGTGGGCCCTGGATCAGGTTTTTTTGGAGGCAATGGGTGTGATTTTTGTTAACAAAGCGCTCATCTACTGCAGACCGATGAGAGGCGAGGCTGATGCCTGGAGAAGAGCAGCTTAGGAGGTGCTGGCATGGGAGGTCCTCTCTCCATCACTCCCTGCTCCATCTCTGGCTCCTTCCAGGATGGCCTGAATGCCCTGAATCTCTGGCTCATTCCGTGCTGGCCTCCAGCTCGGTGATCCCTGGGGAAGCAGTGTGCTCCTGCAGACCCTGCTTAGCTCGTACTCCAAAGCTGCTTTTCTTTGCTCCGACTGAATTTTCCGCCCTCTCTCTTGGGAAGAGATGTAATCTCTTTCCTTATTGACACTCCCGGCAGATCCTTATGGAGGATACGGGCCGGGGGTGATGCCGCAGCTCAGGAGCTGGGCATCAGGTTACCGAAACCCCATTATTTGGGATTGCAATTCCTGCCTCCTCGTGAGCTGGGTGAGAGCAGTGTCTTGGGACCACAGCGGGGGTCCTTGGCAATGCAGATTACCCAGGAAGGGTTTCCCGGGCTCTGGCATCCCGACTCCATAAACAGCAGAGGCTTTGGTGAGCTCCTGTTAGGGAAATCAATCCTTTCCACCCCACTCTCCAGAGCTTTGGGGTTCAGGGCTGCTGGTGAGAGGGAGGATTTGATATTCAAGGCACAGGGGCGGGAAAGCATAGCCTGAAAGGTGTCAGTGCAATCTCACTGGCCTTTGTGCCTTTATTTATCTGAAATCCCACAGAGCTGTCCTTCACCGCGGCTTGGATCAAAATTCATCTGATTGTGGCGTGGCTTTTGCAAGGTGTTTTTTTTCCTTAAAGCCCCAGTTCCTAAAAACAGCGCAGGAATCTCAGTCTGCCTTCTCCTYCTAACGAGAAAGTTTGTCTGAGTATTTGGAGGTGAAGCAGAGCTTTCCTAGGGAAAGGAAGCTGTGCTTCCAGGCAGGGGTTTATTGCCCATAAGCAGCTGGCTTTCTCCTGTGCCACTGAGCTTGTCCATGAGATGCTTTGAGCCAAGTCCAGCCCTGGTTATTGTGCAGAGTAATCACAGAGGTGTCTCATTTAAACTAGGAGTGAACCAGGGCCAAGAATCAACTCTCCAAAGAATCAGCCTCATCCTCTCCACCTGCCTCTCCTTACCCCGTATTCTGCCTTGGAAAGCTTGAGGGAGTGCAATCCCTGCTCCCCCAACCCACGGGAGGCAAGACCTGGCGTGGAAGGGGTGTGGGCTGGAGGCTGCCCAGGATCCCCAATCTCCTTCTGACCACTTTGCCTTCGGCAGAGACAATGTGGCCTCTGGAGAGGCTTATGAGCCCTCGGCAGGTGAGGGAGCACACCGGGGGCTGGGCAGGACCGAGCCAAGGAGGGCGGGAGGAGGGAGGGTCRTGCGGCAGCTCCCGGGGCCAGCCGGCCCTTCGGCATATGGAGCCGTTGTGCTTGGGTGCTCCGTTTTAAAGAACTTTCAAAGAGCCCGTCCATCTGGGCCCCCTCGCCGCCGCCGGCGCGGCGGGGCACCGAGCAGATGGTCTGCAAACAAAACAGCTTTGGCTCACGAGGGGAAGGAGACCTGTCCAAAGCGGCGGTGGCTGCAGCTCAGCCCCGGCACCGCGAGCGGGGCTCGGGCAGCAGCATCTTCCCCGGGACGTGCGGGTGTGTGGCTGTGGGCAGGCGGGCTCTGCGCCTCCTGGGGKTGTGGGTGCTCCTGCAAACGACCACATGGCTGCACTGTGAGGGCTTCAATCCCAAATCCTGCCCTGGAGAGCCGGCTGGGAGCTGCTCGTCCCCTCTGCCTCGCATCCCTGTCCTCGCACACAAACGCTCTGCACGCGCTCCTGAATGTGGGATCACTTTGCAGAGGTCGGTGCTGAGCAGTTTAGGGAACGGCTGATCTGCAGCTCGCATTACCTGAGCTTTCCTTGAAAATCCTTCAGCCATCCAGCCGCTGACCCTGAGATGTGACAAGCTCACAGCTCTTGCCAATAAAGTAGCGACTCGGTTTGAATAATATCTGACAATTACGTGCTGAGCCCCAGCATTATGCAATATTTATGCATGTGTCTGGACTGTAAAACAGTGATTATCTAAAAGGAGTAATTGTTTGCAGTCTTACACTGAATTCCTTTTCTTCTTTGGCCTTGGAGAGCCACACTGTTAATCAGCAGCACGCACGCCACTCGTTAAACGCTTCCACTAAAACCAGCCCCACCATTAGCCCAGCRGGGCTCCGTGGAGTGTCTTGGTGCAGTGGCACCAGGCTCTGTGCACRGAGCTTTATTGTAGTGCCTCAGGCTGTTGGATTGCTCATGCTTGGGAAGCCAGGCGGGTGAAGAGGGTCCAGCGCCCACCCCGGCTGGCTGAGCTTGCGTGGGAAGGCCGACTTTGATGTGATGAACAGAGAAGTGCCCGGGCAGAAGGGCTGAGCCCAGGCACCCAGCGGGGCTTTTCACCCTCCCTTTCCCTCCTGGACACTCAATCGTGCTCCCGTGCCCTTGGAGAGGAGCAGTGATTGAAATCTCTCTTTGTTCCTCGCTCCCTCTGCCACAGCAGCTGCCCTTTAGTTTTTTTTCCCCCTTCTCTTCTTTTTCCAAGTGTTGTTGGCTGTCAACCTGGGCCGAGGAGGAAGTCAAAGCTGAAGAGACAAATGCGGGCTGTCACATCGCAGGGGTGGGGTGGGCTGGAGAGGGCAGCCCGTCCTCCCGCCCTGCGGACAGCGGGAGGAGGTTCTGCATGGCACACAGGAGCCCCCGGCATGCCAGGGCCACGGGGTGATGCTTGTTTCTGCAGCACAGAAGAAAAGCCTCTATTTTGAGGAGAAAACAAGCTTTTCCATCCATTTGGTGCTCTGCAGAGGTGGCAGCGGGGCAGCAAAATGTTTTCCAACTTGCACTCCGGTGACAGCATGGTCACGGCGTTTGGCACGGGATATATCCCGGTGTAATTCCTGCAGGGAGGCTGGGATTCGAGGTGGAGAAAGGCTCAGGGGACCATGCAGTGGAGACAAACAATGTGCCTGGTCAGCAGAACAGGCAGTGGAGCTGGAGAGGCCAGGATTACTGCTGCCACAGCTTGTTAACATAAACTAATACAGGCTGCTGCGTCGGACGCAGGGAGATAGGAGGGAGAAAAATGGGAAGCGTGTGCAGGAATAAGGGCCCAGATAATGAACCTGGCAATGAGAATGCAAAGCAAAACAAAACAGGAAGAAATGCTGTTGTTGCAGAGTCTGGGCTCTATCTGCTCCAGCTTCTTGCTGCTTCTCAAAGACTTTATTCGTGGCTGGGATTGTTCTCTCCACAATGCTGGAGTCACTGCTTCACCCCCAGAGCTGTGGGAAGAGAGGATGGATGTCCTATTTGAGACCTCGATGGCACTAACCCTGACACAACCAGGGTGTCCCACTATAGTAGTGAGGGTGTGAGCAGGGTGGTGCTCCCCAGCACCTCTGGGGACTGGATCTTACAGCAGGAGACAGGTTATCCATGATCAGGATGGACTGTGTGCTCTTCCCAGCCCATGCAGGAGTAGTTCCCTGCTGCTGAAGTGGAAGAGAAAGTGGTGAAATGGCTTTTGCCAGTGACTTTTCGGGCTCCTGCAGCAAAAAGCAGAGCAAGGACTGTAGTTACTCCTGAGAAATTTGGGATGAGAGGGCTCCTTGCACATCCTGGCAAGGGAGGGATGAGGCAATGTGAGATGCAGGCGTCACCCAGGGATGTGCTGTGTCAGTAGCTCACCACGTTGAGCCACTGTGTTGTGAGAGGGCAGGTGGTCTCCACCTGTTTTTTGGGTATGAAAAGCTTGGAGAGGAGTTTGTTGCAGAGTGTGGGGTCAGACACCCACCCCAGCAGCATGGGCCCAGCCCTGCTGAAAGGCAGCACAGGTCTTACGAGGTGTGCTGCCTTCTTGCCTAAAGGGTCCTGCCTTCTCAGAGGTCCCTGAGCCGTGGACAATTCATCTGGGTTTATGGTGATGACGGAAGAATCCAATCTGCAGCCTGTGGCTGGAAAGTTCAGAGCCACGCAAGGCTGGCTGGGGAGGAGAGCAGGTTTTATTGATGGTCTGGGCCCCTGGATGTTGTGTGGGAGGAATCTTGTTAATGGGTCCCTTGGGCCATTGCCTCCTGACTCTGCCATATCTCCTTATTCACCTGCCTCAGCTTTGATGGTTTCTTTTTTCATTTTCCTTTTTTTTCCCTCTTTTTCCTGCTCTGTTTTGGTATTGCGAGGGCTTTTAAAAACGCAGCAGGAGGGAAGGATGTGGGGCTGACCAAGGCGCCTCTCAGCCCTTTCCCATCCCTTGTGGTGTGTCTTTCAGCGTCAGAGATCGCCACAAAAGATTCCTGGGCTTCATGATGTGGCTCTGACAACACAGAGCGATGGCCTTGGCTCCAAGGTGACCAGGGAGCTGTTGATGGGCTGCAGCCCCATCAGTCTCTTGTGTCGGTTGAAGGGGTGAAAGGATGATCGCTCACTGCTCACCTTCCTGAAATCATCCCACGGCCACGCTCCGCAGCTGGAATTGTGCATCCTCATGGCAGCCGCTCGAGCCTCCCGAATGGTGTCACAGGGCGTGCGGATCCGGCTCCGCTTTCTGGCCCAGTTTTGATAATTAATTGATAGTTCAAAATGTTTGACAAACAAACAGCAAACAGAAATCAAACCCGCTCACGTGCGCATTAACATTTCATGTCGCCTTTCTTGTTTGTTTGCTTTTAAATCACAAAACGCTGTGATAYATTTTTAATCGAAAGCACTATTGGCTCTTCCCGTCACTATTTCAATAACTTTCGTGATGAAAAAGAAGTTCAATACGGAGATGTAATGGGATCTTTTAGGAGGTGGGCGATGGGTTCGTGACAAGCGTTTTCACTTCTACAAAGGGCGTTTTTGTCAGGGAGAAATATATTTAAAAACACGTTTATTTGAAGAAGCTCTCTGAGCTCTCGGGATGCTCTTTGATGGCTCTTGGCATCGCGGGGCAGCACACGGTGGGCTGTGTGTGGTGGGAAGGTGGGGGGTGATGACTGATTGTGTTTTGTGTCCCCAGGGCAGGGTCCTCAGCCCCTCGAGGGGTTGTTTCCTTGCAATCACATCTTTAAAGCCTCCTTAAGGTGCTCTCAGAAGAAAATCCTCCCTCCTGGCTTAAACCCAGTGACTTGCAGACAACAGCCTTATCTTGAAAGCTTAACTAAGGTTTTTCCCCCCTCGTCTGAAGGCAGGAGATGAAAGGCATGTTTGTGTGTGTCTGGGTGGGAATGCAGCACAGTAAATAGTGGGTAGGGAATATTAATACAGGACTAAATCCATCCCTGGCATGCATCACAGGGAAGACATATGTTTCGACAACTTTCCTAAGGGGGTTCTGGCCAAGGTAGATACCGAGTGTTCCCCAGAGGGAAGGAGGAGGGAATGACAGCTCTTTTCTTTCCAAGACTGATGTAATTAAAGAGTTATAATGTCCTTTAACTTCCCTGCCCTTGGCACTGTTGTGCACTGGCGTATTTATTTATTATTTTTTTAGCCCTGATGAGTGACTAATAGGTTTTATGTGAAGAGGCAGGAGGCCCAGAAATACAGTTCAGCATTGTGGAAAGTGGATGTTGTTGTATTTCCCTGGGATTGAGCATCCATCCATCCATCCATCCATCCATCCATCCATCCATCCACCTATCCGTCTTACCTGACTTTGTGGCTGAGCGTGAGGTTAAACCCACCGTCCTTCCCACTGCCGGCTAACACACTGAACTTCGTCAAGAGAAGCTTATTTTCATTTAATGGAAAAATACATTATACATAATGCTACCCATAATTTTCCCTCTGATCTGAAGGAGAATCTGCTGGTCTAATGCATCTGCCCAACCCAGCCCAATACCTGCAGATTTGTCGCTGCATGGCTTAAATAATAACAATAACAATACCAGTAGCAATAATATCCTTTGCTGCTGTCCTTGAGTGACAAAGATGATGGAAAATGAAGYTGTAGATAGCTGGAGATGACAATGTGAGTATGCTCTACCCATCTTCCAGGTTATTAGCAGGTGTCAGTCACTGGAAGGAATCTAATCATTTCCAGGCGCAGCGATGTCTCCGAACATCAGCCGTGCTGCTGTGGCTGCAGAAAGCAAATGGTTTTATGGGCTCAATTCCCATTTCTGCTCAGACTTGTTGTTACAGAGGCTGTAATGGTGCAGTATCCGTGGCCAYGTGGCACCGCCCACTGCAGCGGGGTCCTGACACACCACTCGTGGCTGTCACCGTGTCACGTGCAGTACCCGCTACCTGTTGCTGCTGTGGAGTKGCACCAGCCATCCTTTCACACCTTGCCCTGCTAATGGCCCTTACCCGGTGATCCATCCTCGACTAATCTGGGAAAGGTGGTGATGGTGAGGCTGTCACCATTGAGAAAGGTCTGTCCCCTCCCCATCCCCATGGGTGTCACTTGCGTTTCCTGAGCTCTTGTGGAGCAAGCCGTGGAGGGACAAATTGCTCCCTTGGACAAATTGCTCCCTTGGAATCAGCATCCTTGGTGAGCAGTGGTATAAACACACAATAATAATCCCCTTTTGAGTGAACATGACACGCGCGATGGGTGTCAAGGCTTGCTGCCCTGGGGAGGGCTGCTCTCACACGCCTTTCCCAGAGGGTCCGGCTGGTCCGGAGGAGACAGGGAACCACAGGAGTTCATTGTTTTCCAAGCAGGTGGTGCTTTGCGAGCTTGAAGTGAGCACCAGATGGGCAGAGATGATGAAAGAGGCATCGGCGTGAAAGGCTTCCCTCTAGGGTGTTAAATATTACATTCCCTGAGCCCGCCGAACTGTTGAAACCAATAGAACTAATTAGGGAGCCGGTGCCGGGGAAGGACACGCCGTGGCTGGCGGCTGGAAGCGATGCCAGATCCTACAAAACCCTCCCTTTGTCTGCCCCAGCGTCTCGCGTGAGCGTGGCGGACAGGGCACGCTGTCCTTTGGGGGATGGCGCTGGAAAGGGAGCGTGTCCCCTGTCCTGGGGCCCCCTTCCAGCGTGGATGAGGGCTGGGAAGCGGAGSAGACAGTTGATTCCTATGCAGCTGGGTTGGTTTTCCCTCATTTTCACCTGCTAAGCAGATTGAGAAGATCTCAGGGATGTTTGCACACCTTTGGAGAGCTGTGCCGTGTCCTGTGCTCGTGTGTGAGCTCTGCCAGGAGTTCCAGGGGAAGGGAGTAGAGCAGGGCTGGTCGGGATCGTAGAGAGCATGTTAAAGTCACCATCACTGTGTGGCTGCTCCTGTTTTCCAGTGATAGGCCAGGCTCTGTAAGCAGAGCACCCTGGTGACCCCATCAGCACAGGCTGAGCACAGTGACCACGACGGTTTGGCTGGATGTGAGACCTTGACCCTGACCATCACGTGCTGCTCCCCAGCACTGCCCTTCCCAGCTCAACAGGGGGCCAGAGGGCACCACCGTGCACCTCAGCCCCCCAAAATCCATCTTTCCCCAGATTTCTGCCCCTGTTGCGGGAGTTCCTGCCCCTGTATGTGGGAGAGAGAGTAAATCCATTACTGTGCCCTTGTCAGTGTGGGGTCCTGTTCTCTTAATGGGCTTGTTCCGAGTGTGTGTGCCRGCAGCTGCCCTGGAAGAGGGCAGGATTATCCAAGCCAGCCCGTGCCATCTGTGCCCTCAGCCAGAGCTGCTTCATCTCTGTGCCGCACGTGCCCCTCTGCCTCTCCCTCCCCGGCAGCCCTTTGGATGGAAATAATAGTAATAATAATAATAATAGCGATAATAATAACAATAAAAGAAAAGGAATTAAGACAAGCAAACATAAAGATGAGTTGTTGCATGGCTCCTGTGCCGATTCCGATCTCAATGTCAAGGGAGCATCATTCCAGCCTAATGGCATCTTCCCGAGGAAGCGCTTTGTAGCAGTCATAAATAAACATGCCGGGTGAAAGGCACGATAACAAAAAAATGGAAACTGAGGCGCCCGGGATCTTTATTATTGAGCGGACAAAGCATCTGTGATTAGTAGGAACAGGGGAGAGGAGAGRGTAAAAATAAAAGGCGGCCGATTGTGTTGCTGCCTTGTCCGTGTCAAGAGAGGATCTGGCTGTGGTAGGTTGACAGGTTGTCTGGATAAATAGTTTGGGGGCAGAACACACATTTCTGATGGAACTTTCTTTTTTACAGCCGAGATCAGGAGCTCCAGAGGTACTGTCAAGGACGGACGAAGCTCTATAAATCAGGACAGGCTTTTTTGTCTGTCTGAAAAGTCTTATCTCGGAGTTCGTCCAGGCAATTTTTTGAGGTCTCTCTGGCTTCCTCCCTCCTCCTTATCAGAGCGCCACAGCTTTAAATGCAGATAGATACCCTCTAATGGAAGCACAAGCCAGAGCCCTCACTCCTTGCAAGTGCCAGCTCGTAATTTAGTTGTGTGCCCTTTGGCACCGGCGCATCCATCACGGGAAGCAGGGGCGGCGTCACCTCCCGGTGCCGCGTCGGGGACCATGGTGGCAGTGGGGGCTCRGCGGTGAGGGGACCCCAACTCCTGCCCTCCTCGCTCCGTGTGGGATGAGCCACCTGTAAAATGGGCTGAGACCAGTGGGTTTTTCCACTCTGTGGTTGTGCTGAGGGGATTAGGGAACGATAAAGAAATCCTGCCTGGTATSTGAGGCAGCAGGGTGGAGATGGGCAGGGTGGAGAGCAGCCATTCCTCTGAATTTTTTAGTTTTTCTCTTGCCATGTCTTCTTCCCCTGCCACATGCTTTTAGTTCTTAAACCAAATGAGTTGGGAAGGAAGGGTTGATTTTTGGCTGGCTGTGATCCAGAGGGATGTCATGCACCCGGAATCAGAGCTCAGCGGGATGAAAGCCGACATGGGGTTTGATGGGGGAAGCTGTCAAGCCACCCCTCGACTGTGGAGCCCTACCCAAACCTCCTCGAACCTTTTGAAAATCACTTGTCACCTTCTCTAACAAACAGTGCACAGCTAATGGCGACACTTCACCATTCCCGACAGCTCCAGATTGTTAATTCCCCCTGTTTTTCCCCCTGAATGGCGTTTTGCCTTCTGGCTAAAGCAGCGTGGCTGCATCAGCCCGTGAGCTCCTCACCTGTGGACATGTGAAGGGCCTTTAATAGGTTTCTTCTCTTTGCCCCACTGGGCTGTGACCGGGAGGGGAGACAGAGCTGCCTGAGTCACTAATTGCTTTGGCCCTGCAACTCCCGAATGATGGAAAAGATTAAGAGGGAAGGAAAACAGCCATTCTATCTCTTTCTTGAAAAAACTTGCAGCATGAAAGGCTCATTAACATCATTAATGTTTCATTAACCTCTAGCCAGACAAATAAGCTGGAGGTAATTTAACAGTGTGGGGAAAAGAAAGAAAATTAAAAATTACCCAGGTGTAGGTGACATTCTCCCGTTTGCCTTCGCTGTGCGTTTTGGAGAGGGCTGAGCTCGGGCTGCCTCCCCGCCCGGAGCCTGGAGCGCTGCCAGCGGCTCCGAAGGGCTGCAGGTAATAACGAGCGGGGAAAGGCATTGATTGTGACAAAATGGGATTCATTTGAACACAGCAACATCTGAAATCTCGCAAAGGAACACTGCTCCGCACAATGCCGGCTTTGAGAAAAAAAAAAATTTGAGAAAAAAAAAAAAAGAAGGGGAAAAAATCGGTGGCTGCAAAATGACTTTCTTTGTTTGAGTAAAACGCTTTCTCCCCTTGTTAATTTTGGTTGGGGTTTATTTGATTTTTATCTCTGCCCAAGTTTACATTGCTCCACCTCCACCCTGCTCATCCCAAGTCCATGTGAGTGTGCACACACAGGGAGAGATGTATTTGTACAGATGCAAACGCAGGCACTGGCTGTGCTTTGTGAGCCCAATTGTAACTTACTGCCTCTCTGTCAACTGCCTTCCTTTGAGCAAGACCCTGGTAGGAAAGAAACATTGCTAGTTCCTCCCCAAGATCTGAAGGTGGGTTGAAAATGTAAAGAAATTGCAGTGCTTTCTTGGCTCTCTGCTGTGGTACAGTCTGGTAACTTCCAGAACTGTCTAATTAATCGGGGTCGTCCATGAGCAAGTGATAAGAAGCAATTTCAGCCTTTAAGAGAGCAGAGAACATGGAAAATCAGCCAAAGGGAGATGTTTCTCCCCATCCATCCCATCCCCAGCTCAGAGGGATGAAGGTGGCTTGCCCAAGGTCACCCAGAGGAGATCACGTTTGAGCTGAGAGTTGAAAGTGCTCCTCATGGATTGTAATCTCCTGGATTCCACTTGTTCTCCTGTCCCACAAACCAGGCCCTGCACAACTTTGCAAGGTTTGCCTGTTCCTGGGTTATTTTTGCTTCGTGGTGTTTGGACCAGCCACTTTCCTGCTGTTATGTGTGGGCTGGGAGGACGAGATCTTTGCAGCTCTGTCTGCTCTAATCCTGGATCTTCTATTTGCTCTCTCTGTGGCTTTGGATAAGTTGCCTGACTTCCATGGCTCCATTTCCCATAAAATGGGAATAACTCTCACAGAGTTTCAATCAGTCCTTATAAAGAGCTAGAAGTGTGAAGTACAACATTAATGTAAATTTTCCTGTCTTTGCCCAGGTCTCAGCCACATGAGTGGATGTTTCTTGAGCTGAGGTTGGGCTCAGGCTGTTGTCCAGCTCAAGGAGGGAATGGGAGATGCTCAATAACATTGAACCACCTGCTCTGGCTGCTCACACTGATTTTCAGCTGCCCCTGCACTGCTCAGGGACTTCAAAAAGCTGCAGTCTTTAGCGTTACAGGAATTYTGTCTAGTGCCAGCCCTCGGTATTTCACAGGTTCCCCAAGCAGCCTGCAGGCACAAATAACCTTTACGTCCTGCTCTCCACTGTTTATGTAAACTTGGCTTCTGCTTGTTCCTGTCACACCGTGCCTGTGCTCTTATTCCTGTGAGGATGGAGGGGCAGACGGAGCAGGTGAGAATTCCTGGGTGAAAATTTCCTGGCGACAAATGRTCTCCCACGTGGGCTGTGGAGGGAAACCAGCAGTGCAGGTAGGACAGGAACTGGGACCTGGATGTTCCTGTGCCTTGTGTCGGGTACGGATTATAAATGTCAGTCTGTGATGGCAAGGACTGTGTCAGCAGCTGGGTCCTTGCAGGCAGAAGGTCCTGGCTGCACCAACTCACCTGTCCTGGGGGGTGATGGTTGGTGTGGTGATGAGAAAGGTGCTCTCCTTTGGATGCAGCCTCCAACCTTGGCTTGATACCTGCTGCAGGCCCTTGCCTGGGGCTGAACAGCACAGCCTGCAGCTGCACGTACAGATGTGGAGCCCATCCAGCCAGATGTGCAGGCAATGAGTCTGATTCCCTCTTCAGGCAGGGCAGGCAAGCTGAGGAATGTCCTTAAGTCTCTCCAAATTRGCCTGGGTGGTACAAAATTCTGCCGAATTTCCTGGGTGACCCTTCCTGGGTGACCCCATCTTGAGGAGTCAAACTGAGACTTCTCCTAAAAGGTAGTGATTAGGGGGCCCTGTCTGAACAGGGGCCTGTGTTTTCCAGTCATGAAGGGCTTTCCGAAAATTTGGGACCCATTTTGTGCTGGATGAGCCCTTTAAACAAGGACACATTCAAAAATCGCTTGGAGAAATCTTGGTCTAGTTTTGCCACAGTGAAACAGCACAAACTGAACCACTATAAAGATCKTTTTTATATCCATCTATCAGTGTTTGTATCTGTGTCTCCATCCCATCCTTTTGACAACAGTATATGAACAGCCAGGATTTATCCTTCCCAGCTAAATCTCTTTCAACCCATGCAAGAAGCCCAGGAAATGATTTGACAAAAATATATAGTTCACCAAAATTATTCAACCCTGAAGCGTTCAGGTTTAGGTCAGTGTAAATTTAGAATAAGTATTTGTTCTGGTTCTTATCTTAGCCAGGCTGATTTACCCAGGAGCGGCTGATAACTCCTTTTAAATTCACTACAGAATCATCTTCTTCCAAATGCTCGTTCCCCCCTTCTCCCCCATGTCCCTGCCTGGGTTTGTTATCCTGGGGTTGCACACAGGAGTGTTGGATTGCTGATGAGCTCTGCAGGATCCTCAGCTCCGTGTCTTTGCAAAAGGAAAAACATGCATGGAAAGTGCATGTCTTTTATAATAGAATTTAATAAAAAAACTAGGACCAGCTTCCCCAACTTTTCTTTAGACGCCCCAGTTGGGAACAAATATTTGACTTGCACAGAAAAAGAAAGTGTTTATGTGTTTTATGATGTCTTTTCACTTGTTCAACTTTTAAGCAGATTTTTTTGTCTCTGAACCTCATCATTTCCTTCTTCGACAGCAAATCTCTTGAGGTGGAGAGTGCTTTGGAATAGTTATTTACCCATCTCTCTCTCTATGAACAGACTTGAAATGAGCTGAAAACCAGGAGCTGCAGGAACTTGCACCRGCTCCTGCTGGCTCTTCCCACCTGCACTTCCCTCATCCGCTCCTTGAAATGCAAGGGTATGAGRGGCAGCAAGGAGAGTGGTCTTGGAGCATCCCTGCTCCGGCTGCTCTTGTCCCTGCTCTGTCTGCTCTCATCCCTGCATTCCTGTTGCTCTGCATTCCTCCCCAGGCAACCGCATCCCTGCCCTGCTGCCCTGCATCCCTGCCCCAGCTGCTCTCATCCCTACCCCAGCTTCCCTGCATCCCTGCCCCAGCTTCCCTGCATTCCTGCTGTCCTGCATTCCTGTCCAGGCAACCACATCTCTGCCCCACTGCTCTTCATCCCTGCGCCAGTGGGTGCATCCCTGCCCTGCATCCCTGCTCAGGCAGTTGCATCCCTGCCTGGGCAACTGCATCCCTGCTCTGCATCCCTGCCTGGGCAACTGTATCCCTGCCTGGGCAACTGCATCCCTGCTCTGCATCCCTGCCTGGGCAACTGTATCCCTGCCCTCCTACATCCTTGCCCGGGCAGCCGCATCTCTATCCCAGGCAGCCGCCCGCATCCCGGCCCCGCATCCCCGCCCGTGCCTGGGGAAGCAGCACCATCTCGCGTCGGTCTGGAGCCGGCACAGCCGAGACCCGCGCGATCGCACCTCCTGGAAAAGCCGGGGGAATGCCGACACTCCCCAGCACCAGACTTTCCCAACTGCCTTATTCCAGCCTCTCAGGACCTGGATCACACTCTCCTCCTTTTATTCCCCTCCTGTTTTTCAAGGACAGGGAGTTCTGAAGCCTTCTGCTAACTGAGGTGATGTCAAGTGGTTCAAACGTGCATCTTATTTCTTTTTCCTAATATTTCAGGACATGCAGAAGTGCCAAGGTTTATTTGCTGCTTATCAGACTCACTTGATACCACCTTATTTTATTCCTGTGTGAAATAATAACCGAATAGAATATATTTAGGAATGCTGTTCCTTTGAGATCTGGTTTTCAAGGTGTGTAGGACCCAGACTTTACAGGACAAGAACAAGGAGTTGCTGCATCTTGTAGAGGAGTTTTATCCTTTGTAAAGCTGCTGACACCTGGAGATGGTGGSTTCAAAGGGTTCCTGATGAAAACAGGACTGGGGACAGCATCAGGCCCAAAAAAGCTCGTTCTGAGAGGTCTATTTCTAGCAATGTGAGATGCTGAAAGGCAGAGCTGGTGCGTCACTGCTCCCGCTGGTCAGGAGTTGTGTCGTGGTGGGGAGAGGCTGCAGAGAGCAGGACTTGCAGCCCAAGGCCTGGAGATGGCAGATCTGAGACTTTGCTGGGTAACTCCTTTCGTTTTAGAGCTGCCATGAGGATTTTCCTGTGTTGCAAACAGCCGAGTTCAATCTGACACTGAGATGCTGCTGTTTGGAAATGATCATCTCAGTCCCTGCTTGGGAATAATTTCATTTTATGGAAAATCGAGGCACATTGTCTTTAAAACAGCATGAACAGCAGCTCTATCCTTTGTAAAGCAAAGTGTGTTTGGTGTGTCCCCAAAAGTTCTTGCAGCCGAAAGCTTGGATCAAGCAAGGTAAGGGAGGCTGCCTGCAGCACTGGGGATTGGAGAGAGCGAGTTTTTCCAGGCAAGACTTTCTGCTGAAAAGCTGCGAAAAAAAAATCAAAGAAAACATTTGGAGAAACAAAATAGTGCAGCCTCCTTCCACCAGCGAGTTTTCTTTCGCTTGTTCAAATTGAGATATTTGCATTCGAAACACACCTACATATACATATATTTATAGATAGAGCCCTAGAAGGTGAAACTTATAGTTTCAGCAAAAAGACTAAAATAGCCTCATGTTTTTGCCTTTATTTTTCCATTCTGRTTAGTAAAGAGTCTGTGATTGGCATAAGGCTACTTGGAAAATGCCAGGCTGGATCAGAATCATCCTTCTGGGGGCCAGCTTGGGTAGATGGAGAATAAATACAATTCCTTCTATGATCACCCTCTTTCCTTCAGCGTGGCATTAGGTAGCAATGGGACGGGGTGCTTTGAAGGGAGGATTTTGGGAGCTCTTTGTAACCATCCAGCAGCAGCTCCACTAATGCAGCAGGGAAAGGAACTCTCCGTGGGATGCAGGGACTCTCCGTGGGATGCAGGGACTCTCCGTGGGATGCAGAGACTCTCTGTGCAATGCAGAAACTCTTTGTGCAATGAGGTTTGCTGGCCAAAATTCCTCCCTGGGAGCTCTCCTGTGCCTCCCAGCATCCCAGGGGTGAGGCAGGACCTCCCTGGGTCCCACCAGGCACCAGTACCAGGGACATGGCAGTGGCTGCCGGGTGTTTTCCTGCCGGAGGGCCCGAGGGCGGGAGCCAAACTGGGGCTGGATATTGACATTGAAAGTTGGCTTTTTGAAAGGCACAACAGCCTCTGCTTGCTGCAGAGCTAATTATTATGCAAATTCATGCTAATAAACTCTGCCTTGCATGTTGTGGAGAAGCTGCCTTTCCCGGTTAACATACCAGTAATGAGAGGTAGATTTGTAATTCAGATGCTGGTGGTAATATCCTAAATTACTCCGCGCTGTAATGGACTTTATTTCTTTCTCCCCTCGGCTCTCCCCCCAGTCCAAATGTCAATGCAAATCAGTTACAACTTTGCATATTTATTGCAGATGTATTTATTGTTGATACAGGGGTGAGACCCTCAGCTAAACAGCTCCTGCCGGCGCTGCCGCGGTGCCGGGGGGGCTCAAGGTGTGGCTTTACCTGTCGTGGTGCTTGGAGGTGCTCATTCCATCTCCTTTTTGATTTTCTCCCAAGGAGCAGCCTCAGAGTGGGGAAGGCACACGTTATTTTTTTATTCATTAATTCCTTAGCRTCTTTCCGTGTGTGGTTTTACATGACTGCTTATTCCTCGAGTTGGTGGAGATAACCAAGGAAGCACAGATCATTTGCAGACTAAGCTAGGATTTAGGCCTAAAGCTACTGAACTGAGGCTTGGATCAGATGGCATCAGGCCTCTGTAATCGGTCTCTGTAAGATTTTGGCCCAACTTTGTCATCCTAATCAATGGAAAATCATGCAAGTCAGCTGTGCTTGACGTTTCAGATGCCGTTGGGCCAGTGCTGAGCCAGAAATACCCTTCTGCTACTCAGTGTCCCGTGGAGCACAAATATAAGGCAGGTTTCTTTCTGCAGCCATGAACCCGTGCTCAGAAAATCCTGACTTGAGACCATCTGACAGGAARTGAAAAGCAAAACCATTCCCACATTGCCCACGACTGCCAGAGGAGCAGGGACTGTTTCAGGGTGTTGCTCGCTGAGCAGAGGGAATAGGGAAGGGCAGAGTGGGTTTAAGCCCAGTGTGGGCTCTGATCTTGCTGGTCTTGCCTTTCTGCTTGCTCTGAGGTGTGTTTTAATTTCCTTTTGCCTTGCTGCAGAAGAGAGAGCCCCAAAGCTTGGGACTGTCCATGGCTCTCCAAATCCTTTGCATCAGTATGGACAAATTGATGATGCATTAAAAACTGGCTTTTGGGGGAATAGTCTCTGCTTCTGGCTCTGGGGCTGATTATCTGGGGAAGGGGTGCTGAGCTGAGCTTGAGCTCAGAGAGCCATTGCAGACACTCTGTGTGTGCACGAGGTTGTGCATCCCTCGTGGACCATGGATTTCCTTCCCTGGGTTTGCTTCAGCCTGGAGTCAGAGCATGTGCCCGTGGTAAAATAGCACAAGGGACTGGGGAGGCTGCTCTGGGCTGAGACCTGGAGCGAGTGTGTGAGTGGAGAGAGAAGCAGGAGCACCTCCAGGCCTGCCTGAATCTAACGCAGAGGTTTTTGAAGCCTTTGAACATTTTTACTTTGCTTCCATTTGCATTCCGGCTTCTGCACAGCGAGAAACCACCTGGGCTGAGAGGAGAGACTTTGAAAGGGACTAAGGAATGCTCTGCAGCCCTGCTCCTCCTCCTTCTCCTCTCCACGGACTCCCTGCATGGACCAGGCATTGGACACCCGGAGTTCGCTCTGAGTCACTGTTTGCCATTTTTTCCAAGGCYGGGCTAAAAATTGTCAGAACCAGCCTCAAAATATCGATGAGTCACTGAGGAGCAAAGGGCTGCAGAGCCAGAACGCAGCGTGCAGCCTGTGGTGGGTGATTTTAGAGCCAGAGTAGCCCTGAGGGCTGTCCAGCATTCCCAGCCTCCCGTTTTTGTGTGGCCCCCTCTGATGTGCCCTGGCCTCACGCCTGTGCCTTGCAGGCAGCTGTGCATCCTCGTGCATCCTCATACATCCTCCCTGCATGCTGGCATGTGTAGGGCATCCCATGAGATGCCAAGCCCTGTGTTGCACGAGGCAGGTGTGTCGTAGCAGGACCCCAGCCCCACGGAGGTGCGGATCCACGCGGATCCRTGCGGGTGGGCTGTGTTGTGAGGAGCTGGGAGCAGTGTGCAGTGCTGCAGCTCTTCCACACGGTGCTGACAAAACTCCACAGCAGACACAGAAGCCTCTGGATCCTCACTCCACAGTCTACGTTGTCCCATCACCCTCCATGGTACTTGTAGTTTCCCCCATCCCACAAGCGGTGAAAGGCTGGCAGTGCCCACCCCGTGGCTGTGCCCCCCGGAGCAGGATTAACTCATCTCCAGGATGCAGAGAAGAGAGGGAGCTGCTCAGTTGGATATTCAGGTGTAGCTCTGGTCGTGGCAGGGTCTGCAGACCCTACTCCTCTTGTCCCAGCTGCTCTCCAGGCTGTGGGGTCAGGGTGGACAAGGTGTGTTTCCTCCCATTTTCAGGCCAGCAGGTGAGGCTGAAAGGGCACATCCGTGCTCCGAGGAGCAGGACACAGCCCGAGCACCACCTGTGTGCTGCAGGCTTTGGGTGGGCTCAGAGACAGCCACTTCCTGGGTTTGTGGGGTGGCAGAAGCGGGGCTGAAATCTCCTCTCCTCACTGCGTATGCCGCGCTTTGCTCAGGAGCAGCCAACCTCCCACCGAGTGTCTGCAGCAGTTTCTTAATTGCTTTCTTAACTTCGTTACTCCTCTTCTGTTGGCAGTGCCCTGAAGCAAGGAGTCCCCCAGGTGCATTCGCTCTTGCATGCCAAAATTAGCTTCTTTTATTTAATTTTAAATAAACGTAGCGTCCTCTGAGTGCCTCCCAGCATCTGCCGCGAAGGGGCAGAGGGAGCGGGCGGTTAATTTTGCATGTGCTGCTCCTTGAAGACCCGCCTGTTCCTCGGCCTTTGGAAAGTTTTTCATGTTTCTTGCAGCTGTCCTCGGTGACCCTGAGCGAGTCAGGTGCTGTGGCTACAAAACGAGGAGATGAATTCTTCATCTCTCCGACACGTGTCTGTCTGCACTGCTTAGAGCCGACGCTTCTCAGGGAAGCCGTGGGGGTTCTGCTGTCATGCAGAGCTCTGAGCGGGGTTTAGAGGTGTTAGGCTGAGCCCCAGGACTGGTTTTACCTGGGCAGAAGTGCAAGGTGAGACAACAAGGTGCCTGGAGACCCCTTTTCTGCCACACTGTCCCCATATGGCTTTGGGTGTGTCACTTASGATACCTGTCTCTCAGCTTCTCCCTGTTTGGGATCATGATGGGATGGGATTAGGGTGGTAACTGGAGTAGCCCAGCGTGGAGACGGCAAGGAAGGYTCTCAGAAGAGCATGGACCAGGAGGGAGAAGGGCTGGAGGTCTCCTCACAAAGTTTGCTGAGCCCAGGGTGGCGAGCACGTGCATGTTTTACATAGGGCGCCGAAATAATTTATGGAGAGCTTCTCCCTTTCAGCGGAGGAGGTGGTCAAGACGAGCGAATAAATCTTTAAAAGAATAATGTTTTCAAAATCAGGCTCCTTGTCCTCGAACCCTTTGATGTATGAGAGCAATAGTAGGTAGGACACATAGTGAAATAAACATGAGATCTCCCTGGAAGAGAATAGCGGAGTGGAGAAAATATTAGTGTTTACATCAAAACTCAATTGGAGCACTCGTTTCAAGATGATAGTTTATTATATTGAATCCAATTTAGTCCCACAAGGATGTTTCTTCTGCAGCTGACACTCAGGCTCACTCCGTGTCTCCTCCTCCTCGCCGTACCTGGGCACTGCAGTCCCCACTGGGTGATTCATCCTCTCCCTCTCGCTGCAATCTCAGGATGGTTAGGAAGGGAAAGGGAGGAATTAATCAGCTTTTGGCCAATTTGCTGTTTCTTTCTGGGCTGCTGTCAGCTTGGGATGTCCTGACCCCAGGCTGGGAGAGATGTGCTGGGAGATGAGGGGATGCAGAGGGAAGGAACCTGTGGTGATGTGGAGAGAGGATATCCAGGCCATCAGTCCCTCTTCTCTGTCCYGATGTGTTCAAAACCAAGCCATGATTCTTGGATGGCAGAGGTTTTCTCCTGCTTCCAGAACTCTTAGGAGCTTCAGACCGCTTTGCTGAGCCTGGAGCAGCTTCACCAATGGATTGTGTTTGCCAGTGTCCAGGTACCTCAATATTGGACCATGTGAAGGGCTGGGAGAAGAAAGGTGGGAAGCACTCAGCAACCTCTCAGAGCCCTGATGCGATGGGGATGGGAAGGTGAGCAGACAAACCTGCTTTTCTGCTCCGGCTGCAGCAGATGTGAAGGTCTGCAGTCCTTCTGGGTGCATTTAATTAGCAGTGGGTGCACAATGGGGCATTTAATGGCTCCATGGCCTGTACCCAGTGACAGGTATCTCTGGGCAGAGCATCCTAGAGGGCTTGCCTGAATATTTCCTTCACACCATGCAGCTGGGGTGACATGGGACAGCCTGACTGTGTGGGATGCCTGGCACCACCCCACAGCTGTATGGGGAACCTTGAGCATCCACAGCAGCACAGCTGGGCCAGGAGTCGCTTCGTGTCCAGCTTATTTAGGGTGGAGAATATTTTAGTGCCTCTGGGGCACGTGGCACAGAGAAGTCTGTCATTTTGTTTACTCTTCTTTTTCTCAGTGCCTTTTCCTCCTGGTTATGAAGAGCTGTGTCAGATCTCCCTCCTGCCAAGTGCATTTTTTACTGGTCTATTCGCCGGCCGGGGTGGTGTTTGGGATCTCACGTGCTCTTGAATAATGCTGGCTGTAATCCATGCACATTTCCTGGGTTTGGTTGATGCGATTCCCCAGGGCTGGGGCTGTCAGGGCTGGCAGGTGTGATTTGCTTTGCAGGCAGGGGATAAATGCCCTCAGCAGAGTTACTGGCCCTGCAAATGCCAGGCAGGAGGGGCTGTCCCTGGGATAGGTGCCCATCCGACCTGGATGCGCTCGGATTGCAGGAGATCTGAGCTCTCATCTCTCCTCCCCTTCTTTGTTTCCTAATGTGCAATTAGTTATATGTATGTAAATTACACGGCGAGCAGAAGCAAAGCGAGATGAGGGAAGAGAAAGAAAAAAAACCCCAATAATTTATTCTGGTGCAAATGTTGTTTTTTGTGACCCCGGTTCTCTCGGCAGCCCTGGGATGGGAGAAGGAGGCGGCCGTGTAGGCGCTGGGCAGCAAACGGGAAGCGAGGCTGAGATTTTCAAAGTCACTTGGGAGATTGGGATGCTCRGTTCCCATTAATTTTAATAAGACGAGGACATCTGTCTCTTAGCTGACTTTGAAAATATCAGCCCAAACTTTGTCTAACCCTTAGTTCCTTCTCCACCTGTTGCTATCTTGTAACAATGCTTTGATGGCATTTAGCAGTAAAAGCAGCTTTTAAACGTGCAGGTGCTTCCTAACCAGCTGCTGGGATGGATTTATAGAGACCTTGTTAGAGGCAGGACTCAGCTTTTTCATGGCTCAGACCTSCTGAAGGCAGCAGAGAGAACATCTCTTGTTTTTTCTGACGATCAAGAGATCAGCCAGCATCTCGCTGATAGAGGGTCAAGAATATTTCAGGCAGATCTTTAATTTGTGCTCAAAATCTCCAAAAAGAGGACAACTCACATTCTCCCAACTTACCTCATTCCTGCTAGGGACGTGGTTCTCCTTGGGAGCTGGTATCCCAAACTGGACCCTGCTGCTCCTCTCAGCCCTGCTCGTGTTTACCTGGTGATTGAGTGTCTATTTGCACACCCTGCACCGCCGTCTCCCCGGCCTTTGATTTCTTCATCCTCGCTGTATTACTCCGCAGTCGTCTTTATTGAATTTCATCTCACTGATTTTTTTTCTCTCTTTTTTGGGCTGTTTGTCTAATTTATCACGAGTATTTTGAATTCTGATCCTCACTTCTGGAGCGTTCCAGGCTCCTCTCTGCAAGGTCTCAGACTCTTTGCGCTTTATTATCCCCAGCACCGCTGAAATGTAAAGCAAACAGACTCTGGCCCGTGGCAGACAAGGGGAAGCCGTTTGAAATGCCCTCCGTGGTGATGGGAAGTGCTTGGCAGCTGTTCCCTGAGTTGGTTCAGACGATGACACTTCCACCCCTGGCGCTGCCTGAGCTTTCTTCCCAGCTTCCCTCGGAGGGGATGTCACGCGGGACGATGTCAAGCGCTCTAATGAAGTCAAGGTATATCACATCTGCTGCCTCCTCCCCTCCGATCCATGAGACCAATTACACCGTCAAAAAAGGAAATTAAGTTGGTTTGACATGATTTGCTATTGACAAATCCGCAGTGGCTGTTCCTTATCACTCCATTATCTCCTCAGTGCTCCCAAAATTGATTGCTGTGTAATTGGGCCACGCGTCTCGTGGAGTACAGGGCAAAATGTGCTCAACCCCTCGGGCAGCCAGGAAAGAGGAAGCAAAAAGCACTTTTCCTCCTCGGCTTTCATGTTTCCAGGCCCAYGTGGGCTGCCTTGGACACGCTGCCAGTGCTGGAGAGGGTGTGGAGGCACCTGGATGCATCCTGCCCTCAGTCTGTGGGCACCTTTGGTAGTCACCTCAGTCGTTCCCATTTTGGTGGTGTCCAAGAAGGGCTCTGCACTTGGTTATTTAGGGATTTATGTGTTCTCAGGGGAAGCTCAGCATTGATCCATCTTATCCCGTTGACTCCCAAATCCCTGGAGCCCTTAAGCAGGTATGGAGGCAGCTGTTTCTGCAGCTCTGCCCTCACTGCAGTCTTCCTCCACCAACTCCTGTGTTTACTCTTCTTATGAGCACCACGATTTAGTTTTATGACCCAGCGATCAATTCTCCATCAGGAGCTCTGGAAAAGCTACTGATGTGTTTCCAATAAATGGTACGTCAAGGAAAATATATATGATCCTGTCCTGTCCCTGTCTCGTTTCCTTCTGCGTGGCATCCAGCCTTTACAAACATTTCTAGGAGGCAGAAAAAGGGGGCTCGTTGTTTGTTTGAGGCATTAGGGATGAGGGGATATCGATTCCCCGGGGACAGGCGGGTTGGTGGAAAGGGAAATTCATACAGCACTCACCGGAGAGCCTCAGACAGGGAGCGTGTGCCGTGGGTCTGCAAAGAGCAATTGCTCTGGAGGCAGAAATGAAACAAGTGTCAGGGAAAATAACTGGAGGCTGATGTTAATAATTAAGCTTTCTAATGAGAGCATTCGTTTTTCTCCTGTAGATGGATTCAGCCTTTCGTGTCCCGGTGTTGTTGTGTATAAACCGAGCTCATTTTTTCACCTGCCTTTGCTCAGGACAAAACAGAGCACAGGCAGAGATTCCTCCTCCTGCCTTCTGGGATSGACAGGCCAGATGAGGATGGGGACTATTACACGGGAATGGGAACTGAGGGAGATTTCATGGCTGTCTGCAGCTTCCTCTTGGTGGAGAGCAGAAGGACAGCTTCATCTCTACTCTCTGTGACCAGGGACAGGACCCATGGGAACAGCTGGACCTGTGCCAGGAGAGGTTTAGACTGGATTTTAGGAAAAGGTTCTTCTCCCAGAGGGTGGTGAGGCACTGAACGGGCTCCCCAGGGAATGGTCACAGCCCTAAGGCTGCCAGAGCTCCAGGAGCATTTGCACAAGGCTCTCAGGGATGCATAGGGTGGGATTGTTGGAGTGTCTGTGCAGGGCTAGGAGTTGGAATTAAATGATCATTGTGGGACCCTTCAAACTCACTATACTTTATGATTCTATGATATTTGATGTACTCCTGCTCCATGGTAGCTCAGTCCCACCTCTGTGACCTTCCAGTTTCCTCATCTGTAAAATGAACTTTAGGAACCTGGAGCTGGGTGGATTTTAATGGAAAAAAATATTTTCTAGAAAGAATCTGAGTTCTACTGAGATCCACATCTGTGGTGATAGGAATGGGCTGGAAACAGGAGCATCTATTATGCCACAGGTTTTTTTATTTCCTGGAGAAAATCCAAACTAAGACACTTTTTGTTTGAAATTGGTACATCAAAACATTGCAAATGCAGTTTGGTACAAYGCCCTGGTTTGATGAAACAAAGGAAAAAAGTCCCCATTTCTGAATTTCAGCGTTGTGGAACTGATGATTCCAGAAAACCCTTTCAACTTCTCACCCTATCTCAAGATGAAAACAAATGTTGAACTACTGAGATTTCCCAGAGGAAGGAAATTCTGCTTTCCCAACACCTCTAACACTTACTTTTTGTTGTAAATCATTTTGAGCTCTACAGATGAAAAGCTCTTGGTAGATGCAAAATATTGCTGCTTTTTATTTTATTTATTATTCATCATGATAGTTCATGCCCAAAGAGGAATTCATATTCTTTCTTTCTTAGCTGCTGGGTCCTGTGAAAATTGCCCGGCTACGGCGCCTGGCTGCCTGCAGTTGTGGAAGACAAGGGAAATTCATTAAAATTTCACCATTTCTGGCTTAAATTGTTTACTTTTTTGACCAGCTCTGCTGGGAGACATCATCTGGCTCCCCAMGACCTGGTGGGCTTCGCTTTGCCAGGATGGACCACTTTGTCCCTGCTCTTGGCACGTCACAGGAGGGAGCGTGGGAAAAGGGGGGATCCTGCGGGATGCTCGGGCTGGGAGAGGAGGAGGCGACTGATGAGCCTTGCTAATTGYCAGGGCTTGCAGATGGCTGGACCACGTCTTTCCCGCCGTGTTGCTGGCTGGATTTGCTTTGGCATGAGGCAGACACAGCACCTGCTCCCCACCAATCCCGGGGGCACAGGTAGCCGGGAAGGGGGATATTAAAAGGACATCTGGCAAAGCGCCCGTGTGGCGCAGGAGGGGAGGGGGCCCTCAATGAAGTTTCCCCAAATACGCAATTAATTTTGACTTAATAAGACATTTATTGTATAATAAACAACAACTGATTCTATGAAAAAATATTTATTGAGGATTTACGGCTGAGTAATGAATTTGTAGCTCAGTTTGCCTCAACGAGATTTATTTACATAGCAGTTAAACCCCAATCAATAATATGCTTTTAATAATCACTGTATTTAAGTAGTATTTCAACAATACACTGTAATTAGGCCATGAATTCTTCTGTAATTCTTTAGATTTAGTATACTTTGGGGTTCCCAATCTCTCCTTGATCGTGATGCGAGTGCTCCATTAACRTTAATTAAGTGCGTGCCAATCAAGCAGAGAATAAACCTCACTGTGTGTGAGCTGTCGGTGAATGGCAGTCGGAGGGTGGGAGGGAAGCAGCTCAGGCTTCCCGGGATACAGAGCAACTGTTTCACTTTCAGCATCCTTCACTGGCTCGYGGATCTTCGGATCAGTCATCACCAGGATCAGCTCCTGGGAGGAGAAACAGGGTGGAGATTGATCCTACAGACATTCCCATTCCCTGTGGCACACTRTCCTCTGATTTGTGCCGAAGAGCTCCCAAACAAGGCTGTATCTGCCTTTGAGATTAAATTGCTGGTTTATAGATGTGTGGTTGTGACTCTGTGGAGCTCCTGGAGTCCTCAGGAGTCGAGTTTGCTGGGCATATTTGCTCTGTCTCTGGGAAAACAGCTCCTGAGCCGGGTGGTACAGGGAATGCAGGATGTGGATGCTCATCCTGGTGCTGATGGATGTAGGTTTGTATTGCTGGGTGCAGGGAATGGATCCTGCTTTTGTGTCTGTTGAGCTGCTGGTGAAAGACGAGTGGCTACAAGGAAGTCTGGCGCTTTGCTTCCCTCTACCCACGGGAATTTTAACTTGGATTTTTAGCAGTTTAATATTCCCCTGGGTGCGCTGAGAAACGTGAGCGTGAAGTGAGTGCACTTCAGAGCATGATGCTGCAAAGTTTTGCTCTACTCACAAGGCACTTGGAAGTCTTTCTAGATCAATCACGCTTTAAATGCACATTTTTCTCCTGCTCTTGGTCTGTCTAATCTCTCTTTGTCTCAGCAATTGTACCTCCTGTCTCTGTCTGCAGCCGATGATATCGCTCCTGAGAAAGATACGGGTGTGTATATTTAGAAAATGTCTCCTGCATTCTTCTCCCACAAGGGACACTTGAAATGGCTTTGGGGACGAAAAAAAGAGAAAAGCCCAAAAATATGGCCCTTCACTGTCTCGCTTCTGCCTTGTTAGAACAGGGCCTGAGGCAGGAGTGACGCCACAGAGCTGCGTGGAGCAGGGCTGGCAGTGCAGGAGGGGACACACCAGAGAAAATATTCAGTGCTGAGGACTTATTTGGTTTTTAATTTGGTTCAGGTGTGGTTGGCAGAGGGGTGTGGGAGACAGGGAGAGAAATGAGGGGTGGCAGCTGCAGAGGAGATGGGGGAGAAACCTCCTTGACAGGTTAAAAGCTCCACGTGAGAAGCGCTATGCGAGCTTTCCCAGGAAAGGCACAGAGTTGGGAAATTAAGCAAGACAGCAGGCAGGGAAGAAGGATGCGGCGTGTTATGGTAATCGCTCTTCTTAATTGCTTTGACTCCGATGACCAGTCATTTCTTATCCTAACAAAGACACGATAGCCATCCGCTCCCGCTGCAAGGCAAATCCCGAGGGAAGCTCCCCTCGTGGTCTGTCAGGGACCCAAACTGCTCTGTGACTGCCAGCCCCAAGGTGCAGCCAGTGTTGGGACATCGTGGTGGCCAGTCCAGTGGTCAGGGTCCCACGGGAGGCTGAGCCTGACAAGCTCAAAGGGATTTTTTTGGAGCAAGGKGTCGTGCGAGGCATCGGTCCAGCACCTCCGCTGCTGCTCAGCCAAGGCACAGAAATACCAGGCAGGGCTGCTGCCATCGGTGTTTTACCAGTCCTCTCTGAGCTGAATAGAATCCTGTTGCTCAGCCATACAATTTGCTCTGATTCCTCCGTAAATTCACGGTCTCAACCCACGAGGAGCAGGCAGAAAGGTGCCTGCTGCTTTTCGCCTGGGCTTGATCCAGCGCGGAATAATTGCGTCGACTGTTTCACTCCGTGCTTGGCAGTTCAGGGCTTAGAAATCCCCCACAAAAGACCCCAGCATACAAAAACTTGACTCACAGTCCAAAGCAAAGCTGCAACTGGCAGAAGTGCAGATCTTCAGGCTCAATCAGACGCATAAAGACAGGCAGGCCAAGCTGAGATGGGAATATGTTGCTTCAGCTGTGCGCTGAAAGCTGCTGAAATTTTCCATATCAGAGGCTTGCTTGACAAAAAGGGATGGTCTGGCCTGGGGTTTGCAGGGAGGAAAACAGCAGTGGTGACGACAGCAGCAATAAAAAGCTCTCCCTGCTTTCCACACTGGGGGGAATTGCTTGTCTGTGCTCTTCCAGTGACTTTCCAAGCCAGTTTTCTCTGTGTGTGAATCAAAAGCATCCGCCTGTTTGCCCTTGGCGTGTCCCAGGCTCCAGCAGCCCAGCACCGATGTCACTGGTGACAGTGGAGCTGTGTGTCCATCCCGGATGTATTGCCGGTGTCAGGGCTGGGCTGGGATGTGTTTGTATCCTGGGCTCAGAGATGGCTGGAGAGCTGCTGTGTTGTGCAAAGGGACTGGTTGAAGCAGTTGTGGGGACTTACTTAATATTTTTTTTTATATGTGGAATTGTGATTTTGTGCATTTTAGTAGAATCCCAGACTGGTTTGGATTGGAAGGGATCTTAAAGCTCATCTCATTCCACCCCCTACCATGGGCAGGGACACCTTCCACTATCCCAGGTTGTTCCAATCCCTGTTCAACATAGCCTTGAACAGGTCCAGGGATGGGGCAGCCACAGCTCCTCTGGGCAACCTGTGCCAGGGCCTCCCCACCCTCGCAGGGAAGAATTTTTCCTCATTCCCTTCAATGTGCCTCTTGGTGATTAAACGAGCAGCTCAGCTACAGGGAAAGAAATATTGCCCATGCTCTGAATTGTTCTGGAGATCTTCAAAATGAGTCTGAGGAGGAGAGAAATACCCACTGGTGCTCTGCAGGAGATTTTTAACTAGTCTGAGATACTCAGTCTGAGTCAGAGAGAGGTCGTGTTTTTGGGAGGGGAAACTTTGCTGAAACCAGCAACGTCTTTTCCTCTGGTAAGGAATAACTGGCCCAGTTTGGGAGTGCAACTGGGCAGCCCTGCTGGCCCAGGGATGGCCACGAGAGGACTTTGGCCTTCCTGCTGCATTCCAATTCCCCCAGCACTGCGGCAGCGCTGGACACTCGGACACCGGTTGCATTAAACATAGGGTCAGTCATTTCCCTGCCTTCATTCTTTGTCTGTAATTCTGCATCTAATGGCAGCAATTAGTCACTGTCCAAGAAGGGATGAGCAAGCTCCTGGCTCATCCCTGCTCTCTGACGGATCTGCTCCTCCAGAGGGATGGAAAGGTCATTAGCAGAGGGTTAGTTATTGATCGGCTTGGGGGAGAGAGAAGGTCCAGAGGTGAAGCTCAGCACCAGGCTTAAACGATGGGCCAGAGGAAGGAAAGAAAAATAAGCAGGCCRGCAACCCCAGGGAGCCCCCAGCCACCGTGCCACAGATGCAAAGGACAAATTCTTATTGATTGGAAAGGTGTTTTTGGAGGTAGGTTATTTCTTTTCCCTCCCTAAAGCGGGGACCAATTATGGCTGTTGACTGGCAGAGACAAATGCCACAAGTACCAAGCCTGGATTTCCTAAGGCCATCCTGCTTCTCCTTGTGGTGGGGTTGTAAAAACCCGCTGTGCTAAAATGAGCGCCCTCATACTGGCTGGGAGAGAAAAATATGTCCCAAAAAGGGGGATGGGGCTGGTTTTTGAATGCACTCCTCTGCCAAGTGAGCAGGCGCAGYTCTGCAAAATGGCACAAAGGGAAACAAGTAAGGAATAAGTGRCTCTTGTGTAGGAAAAAAGAGGAAACCCTGAGTGCAAGGTGGGGAAGGAATGGGGCACTCTGGGCTGTGGCTGTGCTGAAGGGAGGACAGAAGGGTCTGGGGCAGATTCAATGACTCGATCAGCTCATTTCTGGCACTGACTATAATTAAGTTGTTCAGCAGATAAATTAAGGCCATTGCCAAGTTCCTAAGAGGGAAGGACCTTTACAGTGGATGAGGGCCAGGCTCTCCTTGGGGCRGGGAGCTGGGGGCAGTTGGGCGCTTCCCGACCATCAGTCACACCTCAGGGCCTGTTGAACACCCTCCGACCTCCTCTTCCATCACGGCCGTGTCAAAAAGAGGGATGAGGTTATCGGCCATGTCAGCAGGGCTGATTAATCACAGCCTCCCAGCCCGGCAGTGCGGGATACCCTCGGTCTGCTGRGGTTGGGTTTCATCCTCTGCCCAGCTCTGAGTGTCCTTCCGTGGATGTGGAGATGGTGTTCCTAGAGAGACATCAGTAGTGATGCTTCCTGCTACCAGAGATCTTCCTTAGGGTCTCAGAAGTGTTACCCCTAATTCCTTACTCCTCTTCTCCTCTTGCCCGAGTAGCTGTGTTTCCCAGGTGGCAACTGGATGTATTCCCCGAGTTGTCTCTCTCCTGGAGGCTCCTTCTTCCGGAAAGGAGGCACAAAATCCTTTCTGCTCCTCCAGGTCAAGGGCTGCACATCGAGACAGGGATGCAGTGAAGAGCGGGAGAGCTGACAAGCCCACCCAACCCTTGCAGGCAGCACTGCCAAGAACCTCCCGATGCTCCCACCGGGATGGCCAACAGCCAAGCTCAGCCCGGGTGGAAGCAGGGATGGATTCATCTGTGGGTGGGGAGAAGGGAGAGCAGCAAGGCGAGATACCTGCACCCTTTCCACGCTCGTCCTGTCTCCACCCTGCAAGTGATGGAGTGTAACCCTCTTCTCTGTAGTGATTATCCTGTTCTTGGAGGCTTCTTTGACCTTCAGCAGCAGATGGATAATGCCGCGGGCAGGCGGGAGGAAGGCTCGGGAGTGTTGCCTTCAATACGGCTTCGCCCTCCTGATTTATACGGGGGAGTGAGCGGTGCTGATGCTCGCTGCTGCTCATAGATTATCTTCATTCCAGCAGCACTCAGGCAGACAGCAGAGGTAAACGGAGAGCCACCCGCCACCCTATCCGTCACCTTCCCTCCGGCAGCGGCGGTGGCTGCCGCAGAGCCCTCTCTTCCGAGAGAAACTTTCCCTCTCCATCAAACACCGCAACAAAAAGTCATATTCTGCAAACAGGCCCATGTATCTCATTGTCATGGCTGTGTCTCTCCCAAGCCTCTCTGGAGGACAGGGAAGCAGGGATGGAATAACGCTGGAGAGAAGCTGATGGTCTTGGGGGAGCAGGAGGGTTTGAGGTCTCTGTTCAAGGCAGGGTGGTGCTGGCACTCGCGGCTGTGTTTCAAGGTCTGGCCATCTCAGTTCAACCAGCGGAAGGTAAATCGAAGGCACTGGGGACCCGCTGTGATTTCTTGCATTGCTTTAATTTTATTTTCCCTCTCCTCACCTCTCAGGCCTTCATTTCCTGAACTGGGATTAATCTTAATCTTACTTACCCTCCTCCTAGGGGAGTGGGAGGCTTGTTCTGTTCGTGTCTGGAAAATGCTCTGAAATCCTYCGATGAAAGGTGCTGACAGAGCACTGAGGATTTCCAGGATTCACGGTTTTAGATGAATGGAGAGGTGGAAGGCACAGGGGGCTGAGGAGGTGGTTTTGTCAGTGTGGTGGGGCTTGGTGTGCCAAGGGGAACTGGCAATAGGATCCCTGGGAGATGCCCCATACAAAGGACACTGAGAATCACATTTTTTTGAGTAGAAAGTAGAAAGTCTTGGCAGCGGCACCAGTCGGGAGCGTCTCGGGAGGAGGGGTGGGAAGCCTGAAGGCAAGTTATACCTTTCTTCTCTCTCTGCCTCTGAGAACACATGAATTATCYAGCCTTCCTTTGCTGCCTGGAGACCAGGATCAAACCCAGGTATGGAGAGTGCTGGTGTTTGTGCCGAGGCTGGGCAGACGGGGGGGTGCAGCAGGCAAGGTGTGGGGCACGCAGTGCTCCCTCTTGGAGAGCATCATGTGCTTTGGCTCTGAATTGAATTTTAATTCCCCCTTTTCTTATTTTTTTTTTAATACTGTAAAATAATCAGGCTTTAGATCTCTGTACTTCTCTTTTTTTATTATCAGCTCTATGTAAAATGTGCCCAGTAGCCCAAACATAATGAGTGTACTCAGCGTGGAGCCAGAGGAGTGTTATGTGCAGGGAGTGCAAAGCCCAGCTCTGCAGGTTCCCAGTGCTGCACCCACTTCTTGGGCAGCTCCCAACAAAGTCCTTCCACCTAAACCTCCACAGACTTCAGGGCAGATGGGARACTGCACATCCCAATCCTCCTTTTGCTCGGGAGAACCCTGTTTCTAACACCAATTTGATCAGCGTCCCGTGGCAGAGCAACCTGGGCTTGGTGCATTCGAAATCGCCCTGCGGCATAAGATGAACAAAATTTGAATGCCTGGTGAGCAGCAGTCCATCGAGCAGGAGGATATATTGCTCCAAATGGAAATAATTTCTATTGCTGGGGAAGAGAGTGGCCTGTTCTGAGCTATTGCACCGGGCTGCTCAGTAATTTGTGCAGTGCAGATGGGAGCACAGAGCCTTTASTGCCGGAGAAAGCTCGAGTCAAGTTGTTAAGGAAGAAATATAATCAGAAAGAGCCAGGAAACATAAAGATCAAAGTTGAAAATAATTTACATTTCATCAAGAACTTGTGGAAAAAGGACAAGGAAAAAAACCAAACCCTGTCGGTTATGCTCGGTTTTCAGCAGGAGGAGCACGATTCGGGAGGAAAACACACAGAAATTGACTTTCCCCTGTATTTTCAAAGTGAGAATTGACTGCCGAGCCACAAGTGTTACTTGAAGTGACATTTGTGGGTGTGTTGTGAAAATCTTCAGACAGCACAAAGCCTTGTTCAGCACCCAGCCATGTGTCACTTTGAACCCTGTGAAGCTCTCGCGAGTGCTCTGACAGCAGGAACATGGGATCCAGGAGCTTGGAGTAGACGGCATTGGGGTTATCCATAAAAGTTGTGAGTTGCTCCCAGCCTCTCACCTCTGTTTCTTGGGTTGGACCAGTGAATCCTCCAGTAGGCAGAGGGAGAAGTGGGCACACTGATGGGATGCAATTTGTCCTCTTGCCCAACTCCTTGGAATGTGCATGGGTCGTTCCTCTCTCTGTAGCATTTTAATGCCTTTCTAAAACGTTTCCTAACGACAGAAAGATAATTTGGCTAATGCAGCTCTGCACAATTAGGTTCCTCAGTTAACATCATGTTCCTGCATCAGATGCCCTTTCCTCTCAGAGCCTATTTTTCATACCCTGGGTAAATATGTTTAATAATCAATTGGCATGTTATTAACGCATAATAACGATCTCACTAAATCGAAGCTCAGTCTTTATTTGAGACACTTACAGTAAATATTGACTGTTCTGCAGAATTATGGCAGAGCCCTGAGCAGTCTGTTCCAATGGGAACTGGATCCATTTTTTAATACCAGTTATTGATTTTCAGCGAGCAAAGTGCCTTGAGATGTCCGTGGTTTTCCTCCTCCCTGTGAGCTGGTGAGAGGCAATGGACACGCACCAGGGACATTATTTCCCCCTGCTCCATCAGTAATGCCACGGCTGGAGAYGTGCAGAGCTGGGGAGCATTTCTCCCTCTCCCTTTGGAGGTTTTCCCAAGGCCAAGGTCTCTCCCATCCAGCAGTGCTGGCTGGGGACAGGTCCCTGCCACCCACCAGGGTGACAACTGCTTGCTGCGAAGGGTCTGGTTTAATTTTCTGCCCTTAATTGCTGCTAAGAAAAAAGAAATAGGCTTGTTTGGACATTTGACGARGATTCCTGCCAGCTCCCATTTTCCTGCTGTCCTGTGACGTGTCCATGCAAAGGCTGATGAGAATCGACGCTCGCTGCTCCCTGTGCATCCCTGGGTGACATGCCCTGGCATCTCCACACGGATGAGGTGGACGATGTGCGGGTGACATGTCCACAGCCCTGCTAGGAGGATCCACTCTCTCTTCCTCTGTGATCTTTGTATCTCGCCATTGCATCCTTTTAATCAGGGCCAGACTCAGGAGGACTTTTTTCCATGCTAATTCACGTCCTTGTTAGTGAGGTCAGTTGTCCTGCTCCTGCTGTTATTTGATGGTGGTCCCACCAGCCCAATGTGTTAGGTTGTTTTTCCCAGAGGAATGGGGTTGGCTTTCCCCCAGTGCTTACAAAAGCCATGGGAATAGCAGACATCTCCATTTTTCACTCAGGTGGGAGAGGAGGGAGATGGAAATCAGCCACATCCCATGCAAGGTCTATTAGCGAACGCCTCGGAGGGAGCAGGCAGGGTGGTTTTTCCCTGCTGTTATCTTGTAGGAGCCCTGTTTTCTTCCATGGAGAAAGGTTTGAAGGGCAGGTTGACACTCAGGGCTGAGAGTTAGCACGTGACACGTACAACGCACATGGAATTCCTTGGGAATGACTACAGATCATTCTCCTGGTGGGTGAATTCATGTGTTGAAGATAGGGAGGGACAAGGAGCGTGTCTGTGCCAGGTGTGTGTGCAGGGATGCAGGGACAGCTGTGCACACCCTGAACCCAGAGGAGCTTCCAGATATGCACAAGCTCTTGTAAATGGCTGTGATGCCCTGTTAAGGCAGGAGCTGCTTCCCGAGCCAGGAGCTGGGGAAGGGCTGTGCCTCGGCCATAGCTCATGGAGATTTGAAGTCCATTGGCGTGGCTGACTGTCTGTGTGTATTTATGTAGAAGACTTTGCATCCCTGGAAGGTGCTGTTGCTTGTTATTTTGACTGATTACAGGAGAGTGACTGTACTACAATAGCAGGAGCCACTCATTAGCTTTGGCATAGCACAGAGAAATCGGCAACTTGTTCCAGCCACATCCGCCCCTGGAGGTGAATATTAAACAGGAATTGATCCCGGGTAATGAGAACACAGCCCGGGCTGCTGTGATTAGCACCAGCTGAATTTTAAATAGTTAATTATTTCAACAGGCAAAAGGAGCTTTTTGGGGSGTGGGAGAATGTGTTGTGTTTGGGGTAGCGGGTGTGTGTGAAGGCCTGAGCGTTGGTTGTTGGCAGTGAGGGTTTTGAGGGGTGTAGGTGGCTCAGGTTTGGAAGGTTTGTGTGCATGTGGTGTGAGTACGAGCAGGGTACGCCTGGAATGCTGCCTGGAGAGTGCTGGGGGGATTTTATCCAGGTGAGAAGGTAGATGGGCAGTCCTACGCCTTTTGGAAATGTGTATCTTGGAGCAAACAAGTTTTGGGCAGAGTTCAAAGAGCTGCTGGAGATGAGAGTCTGGGGACACGTGTGTGTGCTGCCCCAGCTGAGTGCGCAGGGCCCATTCCCAGTCCCTCCAGCCTCAGGACAGGTAAAACCTGGGGAAGCAGGTCTGGAAAGCTGCGGTGGGAATGCACTGAATCCAGGTTTTCTTGCATTCCCCCATCTCTGCTCCCTTCTCCTGGAGCGCGGCAGAAACAAAGGGAAGGCGAGAGAAGGTGGCGGGTGCCAGGGGAAGGCGTGCTGTCTGCCTGGAGACAGGGGAATTATCCAGCTCCGATAAATACCTTTCAAAAAGAGAGGAAAGAAAGAGAATTTCGCCCTTCTCCTCACCCCACGCCTCCCAAAATACCAAATCACCATGATTAAAAATTGACTCAAATGGACAAGCAGGCCCGGTAATTGATTGTGGCCTTTCATTCTTGCAGCCACACTTAATTAACCTTTAGACTCAAATACCAAGCACTGGTTAGACAGAAAGGTGTAGGCAGGGAGGAGGACGACAGTGCCTGTTGGGAGGATCCTGGGCTGTGAGAGTCCTTTGGGGTGAAGATGCCCGGATGATAGTCTGGGGAAGAGCAGGCTGTGCAATAGCACAAGGCTTGCATTTGGAGGTTTAGTTCCCTTTACCAGACTGTGGAAGGAAGAATAACCCCTTGCCAGATTATTTTCCCCCAGTGTGTTCCAGTTCAGCTCCCTTTCATGTGCTGTTACTGATATTTCTTGTTTAGAACCATTGACAGGAGCCGACACCAAGTTGTGCTCAGCTGTAGGAAACCACCAGGCTGAAAACTGCACAGGTGGGTTTGTCTTTGTTGAGTGTAACAGGGGAAAAAAAATGCAAAACGTGTGGCAAGGAGTGCTATAAATGGACTCTCAGGTAGTAAAAAGCTGTTTGTTGAGGGGTGCTTTTTTTCCCCAGGTGTGTTTCCTTTTAAATAAGTCTCTGGAGCAAAGACATGGCAAGCAGGGATTCCTGTGGCCTTTCCCTTAGGGGAGGGTTCAAAGTGCATTGTTGGGTATGAGGATCTAAGAGAGTAAGGATAAATGTCCTGACACTGGGGCTGTGTGGGGCTCGGTCCTCCCATACTATAGCCTCGTTGGACCTTCCCAAGCTGTTCCCTGAGGATCTGTGGGAGAGCGTGCTTGGGTGCAAAATCTCTCTTTGAAGAGCTGCCTGTGTCCCACACATCCCCCTTTCCTCTGGACTGTGGATCCTGTGGTTTTCTGCTCGGGATCATGAATTCAGAGCTCCTTACAGCATGAATTGTCTCTGCTCTGTGCAGTGCAAACGTGCTTTGACCTGGAAAGCTGCTGCCAGCAGCAGATGGAGCAGACCTGCAGGCCCAGCTGGTCCGTGCCCTGCCAGGTGCTGGGGATGCTTTGGTTTTTAAATGCTTTGGTTGAAAGAAACTTCGAGTCTGCTCTGGAATTGGGGACGTATCAGAGGAAACTTGGGGCGACGCATCAAAATGTGTACTCTAAATGAGGTGACTCATTTCAGAGGAGAGGAGGATGAACGATGAGGAGGCTCCGAGTGGTGGATCTAACAAAGGTGACACAGCTTTGATGGTGTAGGATCCGTTCTGGTTTTTACATCGAGTCCTGGTTCAGCATAAAAACAGAAGGGCTGATTTGGAGAGTACAGCTGAGAGCCAGAAGCGTGAATACAAAATACACGGCGTGATAAACAGGGAAGGTTCCTATAGGAACAGTGGCAGCTCTTGAATGTCCATGGGAAATCGTTTGCTTCCAGATATGTAAATGTCTGAGCGACCAGGAAGCTTGGTCCCAAATTCTTGGATAGGGCAGCGATGGCTGAGCTTGGCTTGCGCTCCAGCCTCTGTGGCAGGATTTGGGCTGGGTCCTACCCGCAGCTCTTTCTGTATTCATCTCCCTTCGACCAGGGGCCTCGGGAGGCTCGGAGACAAATTGCATTTGTGCGTATCAGATGGAGACTTTGGGGGTTTGAGCAGGAATTCTCTGCCTTTTGTCTTTTATCATTAGGAGTCAGGGATGGAGGTGACAACAGAGTCATGTATGAATGCAGAGTAAACAAAGCTGTGTGTGGGTGTGATGACATGTTTCTTTTGTCCGTAATGTATTCATCCTCTGAGTGCTCCAGGGTTATGCATTTAATTTGTTGTGCAACTGGCAGCTTTAGAAGTACTTAAGCATCCAGCTATCCTTGCCTAAAAATAACTGGAAAGCAATGGGTTGGGTGTTTTTGTTCAAGACGAGGTGGGCCAAGGAGACAAATGGGTTCTGCAAGCCATGAATGCAGCACGATCCTGACAGGTCCATCATGGGTTTGTGGTTGTTTGGGTCTTTTCTTCATCCCTTCCCCGGTTAGAAGCAGCTCTGGCCACAAGCAGCTCTAAGGGAGGAAGAGTAGGCTGGTGGTTAAAGCACCAAACCAGGATTTAGGCGATTTAGGCCGAATCTCTCATTTTGCTGCTCTCTTTCTGTGTCATCTTAGTCTCTCTGCAGTTGTAATGTCACCATTTCTGCACAGGGGGGTTGCAAGAGTAAATATATTAAAGATTGGGAGGCATTAAGGTGCTGTGGGAAGGCTCCTGCAGAGCAAGAGAGCGTGCACCTGCAAATCTCAGCAGCTCAGAGGGTCGACAAAAGCAGCCTCAAATATATTATTTTTAATATCTCATTATTTCTGAGTCAGCTGGAAGATTTTGAACCGTCCTTGGCAGCGAAGGAGACCTGCCTTGTCAGGGCATAGAATCACAGAATTTAGGTTGGAAAAGACCTCCAAGGTTATCGAGTCCAGCCTGTGACTGATCCCCACCTTGTCAACCAGACCAAGTGTCCAGGCATTCCTTGAGCACCCTCTGAGATGAGGACTCTGCCACCTCCTTGGGCAGCTCATTCCAATGCCTGACAGCCCTTTCAGAAAAGAAATTCTTCCTGATGTCCAACCCGAGGTTCAGGCTTTGATTTCCCTCCCTTTGTGTGGTCGGGTCCTGGATCTATCTCTCATTAGAAGCAGGACTGTAGGAGTATTTCCAGCCCCAGGTGGATCCTGTCCCCATGGTGCTGGCAGTGCAGGCTCTCTGGGGCACTCTTGACTGGGAAATAGAGGATTTTGAGGTAATCTGGGTGCTTGGCACTCCTCAAAGTCAGGGTCAAGGTGCTGGTCCCCACCATCACCTCCAGGCTGGTTCAGCTCGGCGATGGGGAAGGGACTCAGCAGCAAGCCAGGCCTTGGTGCTGACTCTCAGAGCTGCTCCTGGTCCGTATTTAGCAGCAGCACCGCTCAGGAGCAGTTTCTGAACCCTCACAGATGTGTTTGGCAGCTGATAACGGGGCTGAACTTTTTGTTTCAGATCCTACAGAAGTTTGGAGCTGAAAAACCTTGTGAGCCCAGGGCCTGAACCCCTAGGAAGATTAAAATTCCCTACCCCTACTTCGCAAAGGCGCTGAGAGTCTGTCTGGCAAGACAGGTTCATTAACAAATTAATAGAATAATCAGCGGGGCTTTGTGTGCGTTTTGCAGATAAAAAACTGGTAACAGCGTTCTTTGGCTCTTTAATGGGCTGATAAGAGCCAACTATCTGCTCCATGGCGGGGCTAATCACAGAGATAACAGAGGTTAAATCAACTGCGGGGCTCTGGCGAGGGGCCGCGCGCAGGCGGGGATGGATGGAGGTGGGAGCTCAGGGGTTTTAAACATGATGAAAGGGAATAGCAGCAAAGTGAGGCAAGGGAGAAAATCCGGCGCCGGCTCCGTGAATATTTTTAGGAGCGCTGTGCGAAGGCCACGAGGGCTGAGCCCCTGGGAGGCCGACGCGGAGAAGTGGCTGGGTGGRGTGCAGGGAGCTCCGTCTGCTCTCGGGTCTTTCCATGGGGGTTTRGACCAGGAACAGGGGGTTTGTCCAGAGAAGCTGTGGCTGCCCCATCCCTGAAAGTGTTCAAGGTCCCATTGGGCGGGGCTTGGAGCTACCTGGTCTAATGGCAGGTGTCCCTGCCCAATGGCACGGCTTGGAACGAGATGGGCTTAAAGGTCATTTCCAACCCAAACCATTCTCTGACTCTGCTATTCAATGAAAGTGGTTATCAGAACCTTTTCTTTATGATAAGAAGCTGGGAACAGTAGGGGACGTGTTTCTTAGGTGTCCAGCAGGGAAGAGGTAGAATTGGCTGTGTGCAGGTCCCAGGCTGGTGCAGCAAAGCCAAGGCACTTCATGGCCAATGGTCCCACCACCAAAARTCCGTGCAGAGCCAGGCATGAGCCTCTCTAGGAGGATTTCCGACTCCATCTTAACACCAAAGCAGCCCTGGCCATGCTTAGCAGCTCTCCTGCCTGGCATTCCAGCCCAGCATCCTCCTCGCTGCACCCCGCGGCCAAACACAGCAGGAATGAGTGGCAGGTGGAGGGGGCCAGGTTAGGCAGCGCTTCCAATCCCTTTCAAATCCAGGAGCCTCCTGGTTTTTCCGAACAAAGCCCACAGCCTATCTCCTCTCTGCAGGCCTTCTGCACCTGCGACTTGCAGCGAGTGGGAGCAGCCCTCGGGTTTGCAGTGGCAGAGCTGCGAGCACGCGATGGCTTTCGCAGGAGCGTCGTTTTACCTTCATAAATTACAAACGTGTGCTCTGAAACATTGATGGGGATACGAGAGGGATCCTTGGGCTTGCCTCGGGAATGCAGCAGCCGAGAGCGATCAGGATTCAGGGCGTGTTTTGCTTTCTGCAGCCTCCTCCGTGGAGGTTTTGAGGTGCATCTGGCAGCCAGGGACCTCCGCTCGTGTGTCATGGCGAGGGTGGAGGGTTTGTCCTCCTGTCGCCTCCCGACGAGCAGGTTGTGGGAAGTGGCCATCGGGGCTGCCATGGGAAGCRCTTGGCTCCGTCTTTCCCTGGAGGACTGTTAATTTATACGATATTTGCTTTGTTAAAGGAAGGACGTTGTCAGGCGGCTTTCAAGTGATGTGTGAAAGTGACTCTAATAAGATGTTCTGGGGAAGCCTGCGGGCAGCCCCGCCTCTCCGCCAAACTTCTCCAGGTCTTCTTTGAAGGGAGCAGCAGCAACCTTGATCTTCCTCTCCTCCTCCACCTCCTCCTCCTCCTCCTCCGCTAGCGGAGGCACTCGCTGCAGGAGAGTGGGAGCCGGGGGTGGCGGCGCCGGGCCGGGCGGGAGGGCCGGGAGCCGGGCTCGGCGGATAATTGCCTGTGTCTGACTGCCAGGGAAGAGAAACGGGGAGGAGATGGCACGCAGGGGTGGGAGTTTTCTTGGGAGAAGCAGCTGCAGCTCTGGGCTGGTGCTCGACTCGTCAGCGCAGCGTGGAAGAGACTCTAAATGAGACCTGGATCTTCCTCTCCAAAGCCTTGTGGGCATCTTCCAAAGGGGATGTGCTCGCAGCTTCCTTTGGGTGGAATAGGATGGTGAATCCCAGTTCACCATCACCACCAGCTTGTCCTGCTCAGGCTCTGGCTGTCGTTGAGGGATTTTGGTTTCCTTGTGGTTTCTGTGCTGCAGTGTGCAARTTAAACAGATATAACTACTCCTACTACTGCACCACATTTCTCCACGGGACAGCACTCAGCCTGGCCGGCTCTCCCCTTACCTATCCATATGTGTCCTCCTGCCRTGTGTTCTCCATCTTCTCCAGTGCCAGGATGAAGGGTTGGGATTATTTAAGGTTCGTCTTGCTGAGCGATTCCCTTGTGTTACAGGGGAAAGCCAAGAAAAAGCTCCCAGATAGAAAGCAGCTTCTGGGCAATGAAGTGTCAGGACCAGCATGGGCAAGCCTGGGATGTGAATCTGGGTGTGCAAACCTTCCCGGGTAAATGGTGTTTTCAGGGATTTTTTTWATTGTTTTTGCAAATATCGAAGGGATTAAGTATTGATTAACTGATTAATACTGTGCGCTGCTATTCCACCTTTCATCCCAGAAACTCCAATCCCATTATAGATGTTAATGAAGCGTGAACACGGTGATTTGCCCGGTGAAGGGGTAAACTGAGGCACAGGTCTGAACTCAGCTGAGCTCTGCCTCCTCCTCTTCCTCCTTGCTTTTCCACTGTCAATCCCAAAGGGCTGGAGGCCCCCAATTGCCTGGAACAGAGCAGGACTGTTAATAAAATATCAAACCCATTAGAATCTGAAGAGAGAGCAGAAATGGGAGATAAAAGGCGATCCCATGGGTTGCCTCCCTCCATCCCCAGAGGGAGCCTTGCACCCCGGGGGGGTGTGAACTTGTGGAAAGGACCTTTAGGAAGTTCTGGCAAGTGAGAGGAGAAAAACAAAGAAATAACTACAATTAAAAGGTGCAAGAGGGTAAGTGAGAAGCCCAGTTTCTGCATGGGACAGTGGTGTGAAGGTGCCATCTGGGAGCCCAGAGCAATCTCTTAATTCACAATAAGGGGCCTTGACACGAACTCTGCCAATGACAAACGGCCTTTTTTCCCCTTTTTTTAAAATTTATAAGGATTCTGGGGCTGTTGGGAGGCTTAATTAATTAGTTAAGATGTTTTCCACTGTTATTGTGCCTCCCCTCAAAGGCTTCTGACAGTAAATTCTCATCAAGTGGAAGATCTAATAAGTGCCAATTATTGAAGTTTGCTAATTGCCCGCTAATAATAATGCTGATTAATAATGCTTTTAACACCACTGTTGATTTCAAATGTGGGTACATGTGCTGCAGCACCATTGATTTAAATTGTCATTTCTTCTACTTTGTGGCTAATTGGGGTAAAAATCGGGTCGGTGGCATTTTTTTTGTCCAAAGAGCACATTGTTCTAACCCCGGAAAAACCGGCGAAGTTTTTAAGGAGGAGATTTGAAAATAAAGGGATAAGCTCGGGAGGATAATGCATCGCGAAGAAGCGGTTCGTTCATTTCCTTGACAAGTGTAATTTAATTTTAATTATTTATGATTCTTCATAGCCCGCTAGAAAACGTTCTGTAGGATATTTTGTAAAACTAATGAAGTCTTAGTAATAGGAGACCTAACCGGAGCCCTGCGCGGAGCCGCGGGAAGATGCAGCTTGTCTCCCTCCTCCTGATTAATCCATATCAGGCCCGCGATGTTTTGCATGATTATCCTGTAGGAATCCCACCCAGGCGGGGAATGCTGCTGCTCCGCTTGTGTGGGAAGTGCATCCCAAAGCTTGAGTCTRGTTCTGCTGTAAAACTTTTTCCTTTTGGAGCTGTAGCGATGGGACGCTCCAGCGAGAGGGGAGTCTTGCCCTCATTAGAGCATCCCACGTCATGCCATGGGATTTGCGATCCCACTGGATTGATTATAAAGTGGGTTTTCCCTCTAAAWTATCCCTATTTTGATTTCTGCCCCTAAATGCCCCAGGGGGTGAGGAATCACGGAGCAGGGAGGGGAGGCGCCTTGGTTTGTAATTCCCCAAAGGAGAACAATGTGTGTTCCTGCTGCGGCATCGCTCGGGGTTTGGGATGGGCGAGGGATGCCGGCATTCCCGGCCCCTGCGGATGGATCCGCTGGGCAGGAGTGCCCACGACATGGCCATGAGCGGAAACCTAAATTTAAATGTTAAAAAGCTTTTGTTCATTACTGGTGGCATTTCCTCCCCCTCCCCATTTGTCACTTGGAGCGGAGCTGTGACTCTTTTAATATCAAACAAATAATAAGCTCCCTCTAAAGTGATTTTTCTGACAAGGAGCTCAATATATTAAACTTTATCTATATTTTAATAGCCAATTTCACACCAAACTGCCTTCTTAATAATGTATTTACCACCTGGGGATATTATTCCAACCCATCTGGAAAGAATTGGAAATTAACTGTCCCTAAACTGAGTCTGTGTGTGCTTTAGATGCAGTGGAGATAACAGCGGTGTCATTCCTAGGGGAAGTGGGGGAGGAAGCTCATCATGCACCGAGCAAAATGTCAGCGGCAAAGGCAATAGCTGGCGGGGAAACGAGTGCTCTCCTCCTTGCAACCGAGAGCCCAGCCCCAGCCCACCTCTGGAATATTCAGCCTCTCCCAGGAAGCGCCGAGAGCACCTCGAGGGCCTCTCCTGTGCTATAGGAGCAAGAGGGGTTTGGTTTCCAAGGATGCAGAATGGATGCAGGGCTCCGGGGAATGGCAGCATCGTGCCTGAGATGCCGCTGGGTGCCTGCCACTGTGGTGCCAGTGGGCACCCAAAGGAATGGGGAAAAGTTGTGTTTTCCCAAGCTGGCAGTGCTAATGGGAATTTATCTGGTCAGGAATTGTATTTAACTCACTCTGTTCCAGAGTGGATCTCTCCAGATTGCTCTGATCCCATCTGAATCAACACTGGGCAGATTGCAGCCTCCCCCTCTCCATGTGTAGGTGTGTGTTTGGAAAATATCCCTTTGTTTAGTCTAAGTTGTAGATATAATTATTGTTATTATTCATTTCCTTCCTACTGTTTCAAGGGGTTGGAAAATTCAGCTCCCCTAGCACTGGGTTCTGTGTGAAAAAACATGGAATGATCCAAGCCCTGTCCAACCTGTCCCTGAACAGGGATGAGGCAGCCACAGCTTCTCTGGGCAGCCTGTGCCAGGGCCTCCTCACCCTCACAGGGAAGAGTTTCTTCCCAATATCCAATCTAAACCTACTCTTTTTCAGTTTGATCCATTCCCCTTCTCCTGTCACTACAGTTCTTGATACAGAAACCCTCTTCAGCTTCCTGGGAGACTCCCTTCAGACACTGGAAGGAATTTTGACTGTATTTCTTATCAAATTTAAGCCTACCAAGGTCTGTCTAGGTGATGTTACTCATTCCTGGCTGTACAGAGCATCCCTCGCAGTGAGGGGACATCAGGGATGGCATTGCTGGGACACCCAGTCCAAGCCAGAACTGAGCTTTCCTTTTTGCCCTTCAGCAAAAAGTCCTTCTGAGCTTCCCGGCTGTGTTTGCTGGGAAAGACCGGCTGTGGGGTCAGGGCTGTGGGGTCAGGGCTGTTGGTTTTTATGCCAGACCTGGTCTTACATCACTTGGTGATGGCTGATAAGAGGTTCCCAGAGCACAGCAGTGTCCCCATGGATGCACAGACCTCCCTCTCACCGCTCTCCTCAGCAGAACAATCCTGAAGAATTCCATTGTTTTAAAGTTTTGCTTGACTGTGACTGCGTTTGGAGGTTTGTTTTTATTATTCATAAATTTCTACGAGACGTCACCCGCACCAAAGCAGATTAATTCTCCCAGTGTTTCCTTTTGTTTTTAAAATAATTAAGGGCAGCTGCTACTTAAAGTCAGCTAAAACATCCCAGTTTTAGATAAAAGTGCCTCGTGTTTGTTGTTGTAATGAAGTAGTTTGACACGGAGATGAAAGTCTCTGCTGTTTGTGTTGTAAAAACTGGTTTTGACGCCATTTTTGAACAATGTCAAACTGTTTCCTTACATTTTGAACAAGACACGCTTTGATCTAGGGGAAGAAAAAAAAAACCCAACCCAAGATGTTTCAATCAGAATGGAAAAGCAGCAGCCCTTAATGATTTTAAAATAGGATCAAATGTTTCAATCATTATGTTATGTCGCATAATGACACCCTCGTAGCTGTGCTGTGTGATGCTCAGCGTTGCATTTAGCATCGGGAAATGTTGTAGAAATAATTCAAAATAATCTAAAATGCTGAAATGAAATAGTGAAATTGCAAAGTGACTCCTTAAAGCGTCAAAGGAAAATTCTGGTTTCTGGCAGTTTCGGAGTTGCTGAGCTCATCGGAAGAAAGTGTGCGGCTGCTTTTGGGTTTTTTCATTCCRAATCTGAACGAAAACAAAGTGTGGAGGAGTTGAAAGTGCCGTGTGAAATGGAAATTCTGCAAATCGACCCATTTTAGCTGTGATCCCGTCTTGCTCTGGTGCGAGGGGAAGCACTGGGGAGCAGGAGGAATGGAAGGAGTGGGGCTCTCTGGGCTGTGGCAGCCCCTGTGGATCAGGAATTGGTTTTGGATGGGGTTGGGAAGCAGAGAGGTGTTTGCRCACCCCTGTGCTAAACCACGTGGGTTTGGGTACCTTCGCTTTTGGCCGCTGTTGCGATTTCCCATTTGATGTGTCAGGAGGGGAGSGATGGAGGCAACAGGGTGCAGGTTCCTTTCTGTGTGCTCCAAAGGGCTTGATGCCGTGGTCCCTGGATCTCTGGATGTTGGGAGCAGGGGGGTGATGGCCACCTCTGCGGTCCCCAAATGATCAGCTGAGCGTGGTGACTGCGCGTGACAGCTGGGTCAAGGAGGAGAGGGGCGTGAAGGCTGCTGAGATCCTGCCAGGGGAGGATACGAACGCTGACAGTTACCTGGGGACCCGGAGATACCAGAATCCCTAACTTAATCAGACAGATAACGGGAGCAGCTAGAGATGAGGCAGGAGCAGGAACTGCCGAACAATAGGAGCCAGCCCCCCCGGGCCCTCGTGCTGCGACTGAGATAATAAACTATATAAAAATCTGTCACTGCGCGATAAGTGATGAATTAGAATCAATTATACGTTTAAAATAATAGACCTCCCCATAGTGTTACTCTCCAGAACGGTGATGGCTCCTGCCTGGGCTTGGCAGCGCTGRTGGCACTCGCTGGCACTGTCCCCATCGGGGCTGGGACGCCCGGCACACGTGGTGCCGGGRAGCTCGGCGCGGTGGCGGCCGGAATCGAAAGCGACAGCTGAGATTTTGGGCGTTTAATTTTGCATCTCCTGCCGGTCCCAGCAGAGCCACGCGCGGTGTGTGGATGCAGGCAGCTGATGCCGTGCCTGGTGCAGAGATCTCCAGCCCGCCGCTCCTCGTTATTTGTGGGTTTTAGAGATTCACCATTTTCCCTGCATTATCGGCTGCTCCACGTGCGTGGCCTTGCTGCTGCTCCCCGCCTGGAGCGGCTGTTTCCGAGCAGCTGAGTGCTGTTGTGCTAAATAACACCGCTTGAGTGTGGTTTTCCTCTCCCTCGAATGCCAGGAGGAYGGGCAAAGGTGTGAAAATGCAAGATTAACCCCGCGAATCGCCCATCAAGTGATGCGTGTGCTTGTGAGCGCTGGGCTGGCGGGAGGCGGAGGATCCCGGCTGGATTGCCCTGTTAGTGCATGTTGGATGTGGTGATCGGCAAATGTTCCCAACAAAGCTCTGGCAGGGCAGTGGGATGAGTGTGCCTGTCCAGCCCAGCACTAAATTTGGGTTGTCCAGAGAAGCTATGGCTGCCCCATCCACTGGGATAGTGGAAGGTGTCCCTGCCGATGGCAGGGGGTGCAATGAGATGAGCTTTAAAGTCACTTCCAGGGCAAACCATCCTGGAATTCTGTGATATTTGGTCTCCTGACGGTGCTGCTTCCAAAGGGGCTCAGGAGAAGGACCGGTGCTTGGAGGAACACCTCACCTGGAGGTGGTGGGTGTGTCTGTGAGCTGGTCTGGCAGGAAGTTGGACTAGATGACTTTTAAGGATCCCTTCCAAACTAAGGTTGGACTTGATCTTGGAGGTCTTTTCCAACCTTAATGATTCTATGACTCTAATCTATGATTCTGTGGTCGTTTTGGTGAGGGTCAGAGCCAAGTCCTTGCTCTTCCTGCAGGAACTGTGATGTTGTGACGTGTCATGGATGTGCTGCAAAGGGTTTTGGAATCACTGGGCTTAGTCTGGGCCCTTCCTTCCTTCCTCCCTCAGCACATTTCCAAACCCAGCCTATCCAAACCAACATGTAACCCTCCCTGGGTGTTCTCAGGGGGTTGCAAAGCTCTATACTGCTCTAATTAATTTGAGGTTTTTCCCACTTAGGGTAAAGGCTGTTTGCTGCCCTCCTCCAGCCACATCCAGTTCCTTTTGCAAGCTGGGGAGTTTCCCAGCTCCCTGCGCTGACAGGAGGCAAAATATGCTTTGTCCATCAGAAGTTGGCTTGGAAACCTGTGCCTGGGCTGGTTTGCTTTATTATTTTTGTTAAATAGCACAACTTGCAGCCATAAAGCCCCTGGAAGGCTGTGCTAAGCAGGGGCGCTGGGACCAGTGCTAATGGATTGAAGCGAGCGGCTCACCAGCCACAGGGGTGCCCTGGGATTTCCCTTTTGAATCTTATTTACATTCGGACTAACTATAGCTCCCAAGCTTGGCTATAAATAATTTCTGGGAAAGAGTTGTCTAATTAAACGTACAGCAGCAAAGAAAGTACTTTTAACCACAACACTGGTGTCCTAATGAACGTAATCACTGGATGGGGACAGCTTAGGAAACAGAACTTGACATCTCCCTGCGGAGGCAGAGAGATGGAGGGGGAAACCTACTTGGGGAGAATTCCCAATCAATATTTAATTGTGTAGCATGTAATCTGCCTTAGTATTTTTTAAAATAAAATTAGAGCCCCGCAGAAACTGGAGAACCTTTAAAGCAGATTTGAGGAGGGGGAGTCTCTGTTTTTTACAGCTGCCTGGAGAGGGAACAGCATCTAACTGCCCCCACAGGCAYGCAAATTGCTCTGTGCTTGGCAAAACAGCCTGGATTCAGGCTTTGGCCAGGGATTTACAGCCTTGCCCCATCCATCACAGTCTTCCTYCCTTCCTGGAGCCTCAGTTTCATTGTCTGTAAATGAGGAATACGGAAATTCCCCCCAACCTCACAGGTGTCCAGCTGTAGCTTGTATCTGGAATGCATTTTGAGAATGAGAAGTCATCAAGTTATCCATAACGAGGGATATCCATAAAATTCCACAAGGGTGAGGAATGACAGGACAAGGGGGAATGGCTTCAACCTGACACAGGGCAGGTTTAGRTTAGAGACTGGGAAGAAATTCTTTACAATGAGGGTGGTGAGGCCTGGCACAGGGTGCCCAGAGAAGCTGTGGCTGCCCCATYCCTGGAAGTGTCCAAGGCCAGGTTGGACAGGGCTTGGAGCAACCTGGGCTAGTGGAAGGTGTCCCTGCCCAYGGCAGGGGAGGGACTGGATGATCTTTAAGGTTTCTCCCAACCCACACCATTCTGGGATTCTGTCTCAGCCCTGTGCCACGGTGCTGGGGAGGTAAAACACACTGAGAGCTGGTGGGCGGGTGATGAGCAGAGCTCTGTGCTGGGGACACAAGGACAGGTAGATCCAGGTGGAACTTGAGGCAGCTGAGAGGCTCCTGGGCAGGGCCTGATGCTCAGCTGGGAGACTTTGGCTCCATGTGGGAGTAGGCAAAGGTGGAAGTGCCTGAGGAGAGGCTGGTCTGCTGCAGGATGGATCTGTGTTTAGCAAGGCAACGTGTCCCCACCTCTGTGGAGTGTCACACAAGGGGCTGGGAAAAATCCAGCATTAATGGTTGGATTTGATTTTCTTAGAGAGCTTTTCCAACCTAAATGATTCTGGCATTCTATGAAACAAAGCAAGGCAGCTCAGCTGCAGCCTGGCTTGCACCCTGCAGAGCGTTTGGGCTTCTCACAAGACTGGGACACAGAATTAGGGGGCCACCAGCATAAATTCATCCACCTCCAGTTGGAGCAGAGAGGTTGATTTGTGCCGCTGCACTCGCAGTACCCTCCGGCGTGGAGGAGGATTGGGAATAACACAACCTGGAGTGCCTATCCCGCCGGTTTGTGTGGTGGCCCTGGCATGGATGAGCAGTACTGGGATGCTGCTGTTCTCTGCCTGTTGCAGATCAGGCAGCACCGCCAGCCCTTGCCGAGCGCTTGCTCTGTCCCTCGGGAATTCACTCTGGCTTCGCTGCGATTAATCTCATCGGCCACTGGATGTCAATGTTGCCTCATCCAATTACAAGTGGGAAAGTCTTGGATCTTGGGAAGGGGGGRGAAAACGCTGCTGTCAGAATATCGCAGGTTGGATGTTGTTTTCTCCGGCGAAGTTGGTTATTAAACACCGTAGAGCCACGTCTGAAGGTGCTGGAGAGGAATCAGTCACAGCTCTTGTTTTGCTCAGCCAGAGTGGGATTGGATTCCATCTGCATAAAGACTAAACCTTGATTTGGGATGAAAAGCCTCAGCTGGATACAAAAACRCATCCCCTTCCTTGAGGCACAGCTGAGGTGTTGGTGGTTGGCACTGCACCCTTACATGGTGTTCAGGAGGACAGGGATGTGTTCCTTGGAGCTGGGTGCAAGGGAGGCTTGGGGATGTGTGTTCAGAAAATCCAGTTCTGGAAGGGGAGGATTCTCAGGAAGCAGATCTGGATTTAAACATTGCAGCTTGGCCTCCTCCCCGTTATCCATCTTCCAGCCAGTCGTGGGGAAGCAGCTGCATCCTGCCAAGATTCATGATCAAGAACGCCTCTCCCCCACCTCCTCCTTCCTTTCCACAAATATTTTAAAGACAGGCCCCGTGTTGGGAGACAGGTGCCTGTCTGCACGCCCAGCTGGGACATCTGTGGCAAGAGCGATATTCCTTGGGAAGTGGAAGCCCTGAGCTGGGATTCAGGTCTGTAGGTGTGGCCTGGTGGGGTGAGATGCACCTCAGTCCTCTCCTGTGGTGTGAAACCACTCAATATGGACCTTCCCACAAAGAAAACCTGGACATGCGGAAGCTCTGGGTGTGTCCTGTGCTTGGATAGGACATCCCTGGCAGTGGGATCTGCAGGATGGTGGGGGCTCCCTGCCCTCCCTCACACCTCCGCAGCAATTAAAGGCAGGACATTGCTCCCCCGAGCTGCCAGCCTGCTGCCTTTCTTTCCCAGCTGCAAAATAGACRGAAAATGGGTTTGTGTTTTCCATCCCTTTGGAATTATCTCCCCCCCTTTCACGTTGAGTTCATTTGAGCACGTTAATATCTCAAGTTTAATGATAAGTCTAACGGAATTCATTTATAAGATAAATAAGATGTTATTAGTACATTAGTAGCAAAAAATGTGCAAGGACACTGCTAATCTAAGGTGAAAATGCCTTCCTGCGTGAAATTTAATTAGCAGATTGTGTTCTATTAGTGACTTTTATGGGGATTTCATGAAAATGAATACAAATATGATCCAGGCAGCCTCTCTTGTGAAATGAGAGCCTCGCTAACCCACCCTCCCTCTCCCCACCAGGAAAACACGGATGTGTGTCCCATCCCTTTGCCAAAGGGAACTTGGTGGAGGCAGAAACGCAGCCTGCGGCCACCTTGCAGCATGGGGATGTGGCTGAAGGGTATCACAGAAGCTGAGTGTGCTCACAGCGAGTGAAACAGGCTGGGGGAGTCAGAAATATCCCATCTTTTCCCTCTGCCTGAGCAAGCAGCTGGTCGGAGCTGCTTTTCCATGAAAAAACGCGGTGGCGGTTAYGGAGCTCTCCTTCGTGCTCGGAATTCTCTCACCACCCAGCTGTCCTGCAGCAGGCAGCAGCGGTGGCAGCGGATGCCACGTCCTGCCCGGGGTCCGTGGCAGAGGCTCGGTGTCACGGTGCCATGTGCTGGCATCCCTGCGCGTCCCGCAGGCTGCTGGCGTGTGGGAGCTGCAGGGAATGGAGCCCATCCAAGAACATCATACATATTTTAAAGACTTATGGTCCCCCAGCAAGCCCGAGGGGGCTGTGCAGCTGTCACTGCCAGGCCGGGCTGGAGTCACACGCTGCGGAGATGTGCTGCTGTCCCTTTGCTTCCCGGCTCGGCTTGCAAAGCCAGCACAGCAGGGACTCTGTGAAGGAGTCGTGGAGGTGACACCGCTGCATCTTCCTTGGATTCGTGCTGAACACCAGCACCTGGGGTGTTTCTGGAGCTGGAAAGTGTTCCCATGCTGTGGTTTCAGGAGCTTATAGATGGCTTGGAAAGGAAAAACATCTTGGCATCAGCAACAAGAAGAGAACGAAATGAAAGGCTTTTCTGTTCTCGGTTTTTCCCAGGAAGACTGTCTTGCACACCCTGCTTTGGGAATAGTTGTCACCGTGGCACAACCTCCTCCACCTGACCTAGGACCTTCTGGTCCCAGTCCCTGTGTGTGACCAAGGGGATACCATGGAATCCCAGAGTGGTTTGGGTTGGGAGGGACCTTAAGGCTCATCCAATTCCACCCCCTGCCATGGGCAGGGACACCTTTCACTATCCCAGGTTGCTCCAAGCCCCATCCAACCTGGCCTTGGACACTTCCAGGGATGGGGCAGGCACMACTATCCCTCGGTTATGCTGTGCTGGCTCCTTGCTCTGGGGACCAAGGCCCGGGGTGAGGTTCTACCTCATGCAAAACTGCCGTTGGCTCTGGAGTGGGCAGGAGGTTCGGACACCGTGTCACAGGCTGTCCATGTGACCTTTGTTGGAAAGGGCTTGGGAGGGTGTTGGAGCTCCAGAGGAGCAGAGAGAGGCTTTGTGCCCTGAGAAGTAGCACAGGAGGGTCACCTGCCCTCAGCAGACCTGTCCCACCCTTCATGTTCATGCAGTATGAATTTGGTGACCCTGCCAGGCTTTTGAGGCTGGGGGAGAGTCCACGAGTGACTGTAGGAGGCATCTGGTGGTGGTTCCAAAGCTCCTTCCCTGCCATCCACGGCTGCAGGATCTGGCTCTTGCTGATTCCTTTGCTGAACAGCAAAGCAAATGCATGGGGAATCATTATTCATGCAGATGATCCTCACAATTCAATAGAGGTAATTAGGAGAATGATGGAGGAAATTAGCACTTTCTGCGGGTTTATTAATATTAATAAAATGATTCCACGGTTAAAAATAATAATAATAATAATAATATTCATAAAATAAATACATAACTGCAGAAGAGCTCTGCCCAGCTACTAAACACCAGGCTGCTCCAGGCAGGAATCAACCAGCAGCTGGAATTAGTCCTCAGAATTTTTGCCCCTTCTAAAGATGATATCAAAGAAGTCAGAATGGATTGGGTCATATTTGGGCTCATTTCTTGTTTCCCACTTTTATCTTCCACATTAGGGAGAGGAGGTGAAGCTCAGGAAATCCTTAAGGCTTTGGGAAGTTGAGGGACTTGTCAAATGTGCCAATGGTCTTGAAAATAGGATGTTTGCTGAGAGCTGCTGATGGGACAAGGGAGAATGGCTTCAACATGCCAGAGGGCAGGGTTAGATGGGATATTGGGAAGAAATCCTTCCCTGTGGGGGTGGTGAGGCCCTGGCACAGGTTGCGCAGAGAAGCTGTGGCTGCCCCATCCCTGGAAGTGTCCAAGGCCAGGAGCAACGTGGGATAGCGGAAGGTGTCCCTGCCCAYRGCAGGGGGTAGAACAAGGTGGTCTCTAAGGTCCCTTCCACCCAAACCATTCTATGACGATTCCGTGATTCTTTGATTGAGGCATATTTGGGGTCGTTTCTTGCTTCCCACTTTTATCTTCTACATTAGGGAGAAGAGCTGAAGCTCAGAAAATCTTCAAGGCTTTGGAAAGCTGAGTGGCTTGTCTTCAATATGGCAGTGGTCTTAAAAATAGGATGTTTTCTGAGAGCTGCTTCTGATTCCTAAGCATTCCCACACCTCCATTTGCCATAGGCTTGGTGTAATGTGGTTCTGGGTCTGCCAYGGATACCCATTTCCAGGTTGCTCCCTGTGCTGTGTTTCCCATTCCCATTCATGTTGATGCCAGCAGAGGGCCAGGGACCTCTGCCCCCCGTGTGCTGTGTACCCTTGGGAATGTTGCTCAGCTCCCTGTGCCGCTGGCGTGCCAGATGTGCCGGAGAATTTGGAGGAGGTTATTTGCAGAGGGTGAGGAGATTATCAAACTAAAGACAGCACAGAATGCTATTAATGAAAATACATGACAAATGTATTTAAACATGTAAAAATTTAATTAGAATTTTTATTATTAAAGCCTTGCCACGAGTGCTTTCTGAAGCCCTCTTCTTTCTGTGGAGATCAAGGCTGCTTCATTTTCTTGCATGCTAAGAGGAGGATTTGGGGTAGGGGAGGGAATAATTGGTGCCAAGTGTCTTCTGAAGAAGGCAACAGGAGTTTTGCTTTGGATCCTGGGTACGGGATGAAGCCTGGCTGGACCCATAGGAACGCCTGCCTAGACTTGATTCTTTTAGAAAGGCATTAATGGGCTTTTGCRGTATCAAAACACTTTGCAGGCCAGGAGGGACATCTGGGGAGGTTCACTCTCAGATTGAGGACTGTGCTGTACTCCGAGCATGGTGGGGGATGGCAGCAGGAAAAATCCCAGATGGGCTGTTGGACTTGCGGCTCCTCCATCCACGGGAGATGCGCRAACCCAAAAAACTTACAGGGGGAGCAAAGAGCAGGAGCTCAGAGACCYGTGGAGCTCCCAGGCTGTGTGCTCCCTGCCCTTTCCTCCTCGGAACACTTCCCATCTCCCTGCTTGGGGCACTGGGGAGCAGCTCTGCTTGTTTTCCCTCCACAGGGAGCTGGGAATACGCCAGGAACAGCTCTCCTGGCTGACCCGACCGCGCCGGCTCTCCCGAGTTAGAGATGCCAGTCTGGTGGGTGGTGCCAATTCCCAGAGCCTTCTCCCTCCGTCTTTATTAAATGGGAAAAGATCAGAGCGGTTGAACYCTTCGCTTTAATGAGAGATTGCATTATATGAAAAGGTAATTGCAAAAAAATCAGTTTCTATAATTAAAAGGAGACCTCACAGCCAGGCATGGAGGCTGCTCCAAAGATCTCCATCTTCAGCATCTTCTTGCTGGAAATGCTCATGTTCTCCACGTTTCTGTGTTGTTTGCAAGCCAGGATGGGGACTYGGATGGGATTCCCTTTCCCATCCTCTCAGGAGCCATGCCAGTGCCATATATCCTACACTCCAAGGGCAGGGCTGGTGAGGGGAGGCAATTATTTCCATTCCAGAGGAATTTGCAGGGCTGGCAGTTTTAAGGAGGGGGGAACGCAACCCTATCTCCCAACTTGTAAATTAAGCAGATCTGGTTGGGAACTGTCACCGCAGGAGAAGAAATATGAAACCTCTGGGGTCATGTATGCAGAGTAATTTTTCTGACTGTAACTCTACTTAAAAGTAAGGATATGATGGAAATGCTTAGAGCATTTTAAATGGACCCAGCCGAGATCTGCTTCAGCTTCAGTGAAGTCTGGGCAGACTTTATTGGGTGTTGGCTTACTCTAAACTTGCTAACACCAGAGTTTAGTGCGTGACTGAGAAATAAATTGGTTCCTTCTCCTTATTAACTGAAAATACTCTTAGATGAAGGAGAAGGAATAGTCTTTTTTTTAATATTTTGGTGGGATTTAAGTCATGAGAGTGAAGAGTTTGGTAATGTTGAGGGGAGGCACTGGGACCAGGGTGCAGGTGGGCTCCACACAGGACTCAGGATGGAGCAGTTCTCCAAGTGATGGAAACCCCCCCAGGGGTGATGCTGACCTTGAAAGGCATCCAAGGATGTCTGTGTGTTTGTCAGGCTCACTGGCTGTGGGAGGGAATACACGATAAGGCTCGCATTAAGGAGTTTAAAAAAAACACCTCCACAAGAGCTCAAAATGTGAGCCGACATGAACTACCCTTGGGAGTCAATGAAGCCACTTCCAGCCCCAATTCTGCTCCCAAGGTTTTCCCTCTCTCACTCTACAGTGGCTGAGCAAAGTCAGCCTGGTGAAACTTCTCAGAAAAGCCTTTTGAAGCTGTCCATGGGTGGTTTGTTGTTTTCCAGGACATGCTGCATTCAGGGAGTTCATTTAGGGGGAAAAGCAGGAGAGATGCTTCCTGACCTCTCCCTGGCATGCAAGGCTGGGGAAGGGTGGGGTTTTCCTCCCTAATTCTGGACTTGAATTCCCAATTCCAAAGACCCCGCTTGGCTCCTCTCCTCTCCGGCCCCATCAGTGAGATGCTTTGGAGGCTGGTGCGTATTGGCTGGTTACAGGTGGAAAAGTGAGCGTGCCAAGGCAGAGGATGGTGGGCAGAGTGAGGGGTGCTTTTGCTCCTCTGTGCACCCCTGGTGAAGTTTCTGGAGCCATTCGGGRCACGAGTGTGTCCCAAAGCGTTTTCCTGCACGGCACAAGCAAAGGGAGAAGGAAGGATGTGGAGCTCACCTCAGAACAATGAGCTCCCTCTCTGCAGAAGTGCTCCCACCTCCCTGGGCCATTCCCTGGGAAGCAGGACGGCTGAACCGGACACATCATCCCAGGCAGCGAATGCGATTCCCTCGGGTTTGTTTGGAAGGATGCAGACAGGGCAGGGCGTGCTCTGTCGTGATGTGGTTCAGTGGACAGCGATGTGCCAGGCTGGCCAGCCAGCCTCGGGAGAGCCTCCCCCTGCTCTGGGATCTGCCATCCTGTTCCAGGGAAGGCTTTTAAGCACCCGGATTGCAGCCACGGTAGGGAGATATGGGGGAATGTGCTGCTTTTCTGCTTACTTAGGAGCATAAGGAATGCTCCAAATTATCACCCCATAAGGAATTAATAAAGCTGGGTTTGCTGGCTGATTGAAGACTGGGCAGCTGTGAGGGCATTCCTGTGTGTATCCATGAAATGTAGCCTCTGGATGCTCGGGATTGTGGTGTGCTGGGAGGAAATTTAGGTGGAGAAGAGAGTGACAGCCACCCCAGCTTTTCCTTCTCCTCCCCCATCTCCCTTCCTGCCTCGCCTGGATTTCCGAGGTGTGAGATTTTTCACCCCGTGCGTTGGAAACAATATCTTGGAGCAGCTCTGGAGCCATTTGTTTTCCATTTAATTGGCTAGTGGGGAGAAAATAACGAAGGGAAGTCATGCAGGGGAAGTTCTCATCGGTGCCATTTTTGGCAAAAGAGTCACAACATCCTAAATTTATTTATTTAATTGCATTATTAAAAGTATAAATAAAAATAAATCCAGGAGAGGAGCCGGATCTATGCTTTGCATCTCTAAAATAGAAGCATAAATGCCAYGGAGCACTGGGGGAATGATTTATTAGCCTGTTATCGTGAGTGACTGGGACGCTTTCGATGGAGTCCTTGCTAATTTCTAACAGCTGCATTAAATCACAGATGCTATCAGCTATTATAAAATAATCACCCAGCGCTCTGCGAACCAGCACGAGCCCAGGGTCAGTGCTGGAGCCCTGGATTTGTTTCACATCTCAGCCCCTCTGTTTCCTGCGAGGGTGGGAAATAAATAGGGCTTGTAGCGGCCTCATTTTATCATCCAGGAGTTGACAATAAATAAAAACCTCTATAAAACTTTGTTCTAAAAGGAGTTTCGACCGGAATTTGCAATGAGAGGAAACCTGATTTTGTGCTGAAATCCGGCTGTGTGATGTCAGGACTCCTGGGTCCTGTTTCTAGCTCAGAAAGGGAACTGGGTTTGCTGATTTATGGGGCAGACGGAGGATTCCAGGGGTTTGGCTGCAGACAGGGCTGGAAGGAAGGGAGCAGGTCCTGTGGCAGCAAGAAACGTCTGTCTCGGCTCCTCCGCCTTCGCTCCTCGCTGCTCTTTCAGACAAGTCACTTAAATTTCCCTGCAGCTCGACTGCCTTCCTCTCGTTTGACAAATAACGTGTGTGTTTATGTGCCTGGGCTCCGGAGGGGGTTAATACTTGGCCTGGAAATCTCTTTAGAAGTGCCAATTTGTAGCAACAGAGAAACAACAATGAATAGAAGAGCCTGCGAGGACCAGGAGAAGCGAGCGAGCGGCTGCTTATCAGGATGGTGGCTCGCAGAGCCAGCTGCAATAGCAGGGGTAGTTGTAAAGGGTGAAGGAGATGGGAAGGAAAAAAAAAAACCACCCCCACAAATAAATAAAAATAAAGCAGTTAGGAAGAAAATGCCGCCCATCTGCAGCGCTCATATTTTTCTTGACGGTTTTGCTTTATGTTAGARCAGCTGCTTAACATGACAAACGCCAGCTTTAATAACAGGGAGCAGGARGAGATGCAGGGACGGAGCTGTCCAGCTCATCCTGCTCTCTCGTGCTCTTCCCTGGGGGTGAACAGCCCAGGGCAGGGTCACCCTGGTGTCCTACACCTGCCTTGTCCAGCCTGGGAAGATCATATTGGACCCAGTGCCTGCTGTTTTGGGAATAGTCATGGTTTTGAAGCTCTGTGTCCTTGCTTGAATTGGTGGGGTTAAAGGGGTTTTAGGGAGGAAGAAACCTCAGGGCTGTTTCTTGGTGGAGCAGCAGCTCCTGGTGACAGCCTAGGCTGCTCCAAGCCATGCGTCCATGGGGAACAACGCTTTGAAGGGACCCTGGGCTTCCAGGATAGCTGTGGGCAGCTCTCTTAATTTATCCAAAGGTATTTGGGTTCCTTTGTCTTTTCCTACCTCGTTATTCTCCCTGCAAAATGGGATAGTGGCTTTGCAGGTTGTTTCCTTCCTGCGGTATCGGAGATTGTCGGGCTGTCAGCAGCCTGGAGATAGCAGGGACTGCTGACAGCAAGCAGAACTCAGGCAGTGCTGTGTACAGAAACCTTGCTCAGCCTTTGAAACCGCAGTCGAGCCCTCCCCCAAGGTTACTCTTCCTCATAAAACACGCTTAGTTGTGTTTGCTGCAAACCTAGATTTTAATCCCAGCATCCAGGCAGAGCCGGGCTTTGAAGAGAATTGGGTTGGAGTGAGAAGTGAATGGCTCAGACCAGGCTGACTGTAACAGATGAATTAAACCTGACCTAGGAAGACGGAGATGTTCCCATCCACACCCCGGCTGTGCCACTTGCATGTTTATCTCCTTGTGCCCGATACCACTGGGAATAAATCAGCAGTGAGACATGCAGGCAGCACATCCGCTGGCTCTGAGAGCAGGGATCTGCACCAGCATTTACCCACAGCTCCCAGCAAACTCCCAGGGAAGTTTTCCAAAGCCTGCAGGAACCCAGAGCCTTCCTTCAGCTAATGGTTTTCTCCCCCTCACTTCAGCCCTTAGAAGCAAGAATTTCAAAGGTGAAAAAAACATCACCTGCACTGGCCATAGAGGGGAAGACTGAAAATACTGAGAATTTTTATTTCTCCTGGGACCTGCAGCACGAGCAGCCCGGGTGGTTCAGACAGGCTGAGAACAAGTGTTTAGACCTTTACCTGCTTAACATGACTGCCAAACCTGCCCGGCAGCACCGTGGAGACAAGGAGAGTGTGGAGGGGTGAGGAGTGGGAACAGGGCGATTTCCTCCCTAGTTCTGCAGAGATCCCACCCAGCTCCCTCTGCTTCCAGCCCTCCTGCCTCTGCCCCTTCCAGCAGCAGCACAGGCAGGACCTGAGAGCTCCCACAGGCTGCCCCAGCTGTGAGATGTTTTAAAGGACAGTTTGTGTGCTGGGTGATTTGGAAGAGCGGATGTGTGTGCAGGTGTGCAAATCCCAGAAAGGTTTGGGTTGGAAGAGACCTTAAAGATAATTTAGTTCTACCCTCCTCCATGGGCAGGGCCACCTTCCACTATCCCAGGTTGCTCCAAGCCCCATYCAACCCGGCTTTCAACATTTCCAGGGATGGGGCAGCCACAGCTTCTCTGGGCAGCATTAAAAACGAGTGTGTCAAGGCAGAGGCAGGGCAGGGCTGCCCAGGATGGTGGTGAGAGCCACGGGGGTATTTGGGATCATCTTGCCCAAGCAGGGATGACCATGTAGGAGGAGATGAGGGTCTGTGGTGGGCAGGGGGAACACAAGTGCAGCACTTCAGCCCTCGTGCTGCAGAGCCATTGCTCTCAGGAGAATACAAGTTTTCAAGCCCCCATTTATCTCTATGTCAGGCATGTTTTTCTCTTCCCTCCCTGTTTATCTTTAAATCTTGCTGATTTGGCTGCTCTGCTGATATCAAAGCAGCTCTGAGGTTCGTTTTGGGCAGGCAAACCCTGCTGCCCTGAGTGGGGCTCCAGGGTGTGCTGTCACTCAGCTGTGCATCACACGGGCATGGATTTGCTGGAGGGACCCCTGGTCCTGCTGCCCCCGACGACACGAGCGGGTTGTGCCAGCCCAGCCAGCTCCAAGACTGGTGGCCCTTGTGCCATCCAGGTGTGAAAACCAGCAGCATACACTGAGGAGGACGGGGAGRGAGGGTTTTCCTTTCTCTCACCTGTGCTGGGGACGCCGTTTTGGATCTCCCAGGACAGCCCAGAGCGCGGTGTTTCCTCTTCCAGCASGGAGTGTAGGTGGCACAGCTGCTCTCTGATCATTCCTGCATCTCTGTATTTTGTAAATAAGCCCCGAGGCTACGTGATGGCTTCGTGTTTGGAAACAGGATAAACAGGGCGATGTGATATCTATTTATTTGTTCTTTTATTAGTTCAGTGCAGAGCTCACAAAATGCTTTGCGAGTGTCTATGAAATGAGCCTTGTAATGTTCCCAGGAGAGGGAAGAACTATTGCTGCTCCACTTGGAGAGTGGGAGCAGCTGAGGGCTCCTAAGCCCTCACTGCCTTGTGTGTGGTCAGGGTGAGACCATGGTAGCTGCAGGAGCAGATCCCAGATCGTTTTCCATTTCCAGTCTGTAATGGCTGGTAGGACTCAGATGCACGTTGCACGCCCTGGCTCAGCATCTGTGGTCCAGATCCCCTTTTCTGGTGATTCTTCTACTCCTGGACTAATCTGGGAATGAGATCATGCTTCCACAGTTTATCCCAGGGAGAGGTCATTAGGTACTAATGATGGAAAAACCTGTTAAACCCAGGTTGATACAAGAAGCTGTGGCTGCCCCATCCCTGGAAGTGTCCAAGGCTGGGTTGGATGGGGCTTGGAGCAACTTGGGATAGTGGAAAGTGTCCCTGCCCATGGCAGGGGGAGGAACTGGATGTTCTTTAAGGTCCCTTATGGAGATGGGGCATCCACAGCTTCTCTGGACCTATACCAGAGCCTCTTATCCTCACAGTGAGGGATTTCTTCCTAATATCCCGTTTAAACCTGCCCTCTGTCAGGTTGAAGCCATTCCCCCTTGTCCTGTCACTCTCTGCTTCCCAGGGATGTGGGAAATTGGGGACTGGGTTCCTGAAGCATCTCTTTGGCAGAGACTGTGCACTGCAGTGGGGGTTTTTGTTGTGCTCTTTGGTTTTGTTTTTTCCAAAGACAATGTCCTTGGTGAAGCAGGCTGAACTTTGGCGTGTTTTGATATGGAAATGTTTTGGCAATGAAGCAAAATGTCACATGTCCGTAATGGCCCCCCCCAATCCCTTCCCTCCAGAGCTGGGTTTTCAGGGAAAGGGACCGCACGGGAGTTGAAAATTTGCCCAAATGAGCTAAATACCATCAGAAATGGCAACAAAAAAAAAAAATCTTGGCATCAGAAAGAAAATCTTAACATTTTGCTTTCCTTAGGAAAAAAAATTAAAAAACATAAAAATCATCCTGGATAGTTGTCAGAAATACTGCAGGAAAATTAAATCCGTGTTTTTCAAGCTTTTAGGGTGACGTTGTGATGGTTCTGCTGCCCCTGGGTGTCCCAGCCCCTCCGAGCTTTGCTTGAGCAGCGCTGGGTGTTCTCAGAGTCGGTGTTTTTTATTCTTTTAATATTTGGTGGAAGGAGGAGGCTGCTTTAACTGCTCCAGGTGGGTGTCTGCGGAGCTGCCTCCGGTTTGGATTTCACTTGTCAGGTTTACACACGGTTTCAACGTGCCGTATGCTGGGTTCAGCCGGGGATGGCAGCCGAGCATTAAGTGTAAAGTAATCCCATTAAAATCCCCGGGGATCACCGTGTTGGGGGTCCCCCTGAACCGTGACCTGCTCACCACGCTGCCATCGTGACTCCAGGCTGGGTTTGCATTGTCTTGGGAGGATTTTATGGAAGAGGGAAGGATTTGTGTGTTCATTTAGGGCAYGAGGATGGTGTTGGAGGGGCTCCCTGGGCACTGGTGTTAGTGAGGAGCTTGAGCCTCCAGTCTGGATTTTCTGCCCAGGCGGTCTCAAGCATCATGATCAATGTGAAGAACAAACTGCATTTTTTTTCCCCACAATTACCTCAGCAGTTTTTTTTTTTTTTTCCTTTTGCTAAATTCATGCGATAAAATGCATTAAATGTAACAGCACGGAAAATAAAAGTTYGGTTTGCAGAGAGAGCCTGATTTAGTGTGAAGATAAAACAAGATAAAGCAACTGGAAAAATTAAGTGGGATAAATAAAATCTGCCGGGGAGAGGCAGAGGTGACAGAGGGGGAGGTGTGTGTGTGCCAGTGGCCTGGCAGTGGTCAGTGCAGCTGTGAATCCCATTTCTAAGGCTTTCCCCCTGGGAAAGGGGKGATGCTTTGCTGTATCCCCCTCCCACGAACTGGTGGGTGCTCAGCTTTACCCCRGGATTGTGAGATGTGATTCTCCCTGCTGTGCTGCTTCACATGGGGGGTGTGTGTGTGTGTGTGTTCCTCCTGCCCATGCTCGTGCCATCTCTTTCGGGTGAAGAAATGAGAATATTCGGCAGCAAATGGGAAAAGCAAGAAGTGGGGTGGCAGGGTGTGGGGGAAGAGGTGTCGGGATGGATTGCCAAATATGCYGGGGAAAAATTAGCAGCTGCAAGTGTGCAAGAGAAAAGGTGGAGAAGAAAAGGGGTAGGGACAGATGGAGAGAAGGAGGGAGAGAAAGAGGAGGTGGGAGAAAAGGGAGGAGGGGATAATAGTGTGGAAAGAAATTAGTTAAAAATCTTATAGCCCCGAGCCCAGACACCATCTGGACGGTGCAGGATACCAAGAYGCAGCTCCACACTCACCACGGAGGTGTTACATATGTCTTGGCCAGGTAGGGTGGCCAAGATGCCCAGGATTAGAAATTTCCCATGCCCCAGGAGAGAGCTGCCTTAAAAGAGCCCAGTTTTTGGGCAGAAAGTGCTGGCAGCTGTCTGCCAGCYGGGGACTGGAGAGGAGCTGTTGGCGTTGGAAAAGCTTGTCTGGGGTTTCCAGAGGGAGATCTGGAGAACTTCCACTTCCACCGGTGCTGGAGGGCGAATCTCTGGGAGCAAGGATTGCTCTTTGATTAAACAAGCCCAGGGCCTCCAAGGACTGCTCTTCCCTACAGCTCTGCCGGGTTTTTGCTTTCCTGGGTGCAGCATTAACCCCTTCGGTTGTGAACAAAGCTGTGTGGCTTGGAGGCAGCAAAGTTCATCTCAGGGAAAGGGGAAAAATAGAAAAGAATGCTCTTTCCCTTTATCTTTGCCTTAAGATTTAGTTTTCTTTGCCTGCTGAGGACTGTGACAAGGATGTGGTTTGTTGTGCCCCCTGTGGGAGAAGCTGCTGTGCTGGGGTGAAGCACATCCCAGTGGTGCAGTTGTGTCCATGTTTACTACCATTCCCCTACTGAGGCAGGTTTTAAAGGAGTTAGAAATGCTCCTTGGATCTCCTCTGGAAGAGGCAGTGTCCCCAAAGGCAGCTTGTGAGCAGGAGGCAGCACTTGCTGGCCAAGTGCGCGGGGTCCCACTGGTACTGCAGTCACTGCATCCCTCACTGCACTAATCCCAAGGGAGCTGGACTCGCTCCCTGCTGCGCAGCGAGCATCTCAGCGTGCCCCGAGCTGTGTGGAGAMAGGGGAAATAATCTGGGAGCAGGAATGAGGCTGGAGGATGAAACCCAGGGTGGCCATCCGTGGGTCCCAGTGGCTGCAGGCAGCTTCCCAGTATGGTGCTGGAGCAGTGCTGGGACTGAGCTGCCTCACGGCCCCCAGGCTGTGGTCCCTCACTAATTACTTCCAGGCCTGTACTCCTGACATTTGCAAGCTCCTGATTAGAGCAACGAGGGAGAAATCTCGGAGGGAGAGGGAGGCCAAACCGCACCACTAATAACAGCCGAGATTGACAATGGGCGGGGAGGCGAGAGCCAGGGAGGTGCAGGGACTCGTCCTTGCCAGCTCAGTTTCTTTCTGAGCCTCTGGGATGATGAGAGAAGGTCAGGGCTTGTTAACGTCACCGTGAGGAGCAGGATCCGCCACTGCCATATGCCTGGTGCCCCCAGGGCCTGTGCCAGCCCCGAGTCCCTYGCAGCGAGGCGATATTTTTAGACAGGGACCTGAACTGGAGCCACCCTGTACAACCTCAGGTCTGCAACTGTCTTGGTGCAAAAGCGCCTCTGCTTTTGTGTCTGCTGACTTTGTGCTTCATGCAGATTCTGTAGCCTCCTGGCTTCCAAGTTCTTTTTCCCCTTGCCCTCTTCTCCCTCATGTCCTATCTCACTCCCTATGTTTGATGGCAGTGCAGTCACTGGGGAGGCAGCCTTAACCACAGCAGTGCGACAGGGACATGCTTGTGGTAGGGGGGCCCAGAAGACCAGGCCAGGAGAGGCTGCTCTGGCTGCCTGCACCACTGTTGGGTGCCCAGAGTGGCCTCTGGGATGAGTGTGATTGAGCCATGTCTCCTGCACAGCCACTCCAGGCTGTTGGTCCCTACCCAGATACATTAATATGGATAACATTAATCTTCCAGCCCCCTCTCTCCCCTCCCTCATGTCCCATATACTCTTACCTGTCTGTTGCAGCCAGCTTAGTTATCTGTCTGTCCATTTATTCCCTGCCTTTGCATCCGTTCATGGATCCATGGCTCTCCAGTCTCCTCAGGGTCTCTTTGTGAGGCAGACAGGCTTTTTTTCCCCTATAAATCTTCCCCTTCCCGGATTTCACTGGCTCTGGCAGGCTCGCTGCTACACACAATGTACGTCTACAGCTTCTATCCCAAGGGGTAAACACCATTTTACCCAGCAGAGCTCGTGGTCCCTGCAGCATCTTTCCCCCTGGAGCTGATCCTGGTGCTGGATGAGGCTCAGCAGTGCCTGTGGCCGGGCTGTCYCACTGGTGGGGGTTTGTGCCGGCTCCTGCTGCTCCCTCCCTTCCAGCAGACACGGTTCCTCTGTGCCAGAGTGGGAGCAGCTCAGGAAGGAGATGGAGTGTCCTTCCTCTCCGTCCTTCTCCCCGAAGAATCCCTGGCATGGAAGCAGCCAACCTGCACGTTCGGGGTTAAGCCAACTTTTCAGCAGCTGAGGAGCTTTCTGATGGAAAACTCAGCCCTGCTTTTGTCCGTGCTCCCCTCGGCTCCCAGGCTGTCCTATTTATCCAAGCTGCAGCGAGCATCCCTCTGGTGCCTGCAGCCGTAGCAGGTGCCGGGAGCCAATGTGCATTTCTGCAGTGCTAGCCTGTGGCTAGTGGGTGTTTAGGGTCACTGAGTCCCACTGCCACCTACAAAGGACCTGCTGTGCTGAAAATTTGGCTTAGCATCACTGAAAAAAACCYCTTGCAAAACATCTTTATCAGTTCTAACAGCTGTGTTTGGATCTCTGGATGAAGATGGGGTTCTGAAATAGATAAAACTCCTTTGTTGGTGGTTATTTTCCTCCTTTAGCCCCTGGAAGGGGCAGGTACCCTGTGATACATCAGTAGAGGAGGCAGATGCCCTCAGGAGGAAGGCACCCAGCTGAGGTCCAGCTTGGCTTGGATGTGAAGAGCTGTGACAGGAACACGGTCAGCGTGGGGTTAGTTCTCTTCTGTGGGCGCACACAGACATGTCTGGATGGTCACCAAGGTGTTGGTGCCCTCAGCTGCTCTTTGAGGAGATAAATGGTGGTCTATGGGTGTCTCCAAAGGAGGAAATTTGTTGAAATTTATTGTTGATGTCCCATGCTGCTCTGTTGTGAGTGGTGGGGGGTGGAAAGCCCTTGGGCTTCCTAATCCAAGGATCTCTGTGTCGGGGAGGAGGGACAGGATAGGAAGATCCTCTGGAGCTGCCTTACACCATCCCACGGGGCAAAGACGTGGTGGCAGGACCCTGTTTCTCAAAGGGTGAGAAAAGTGGTCCCAGCTCCACATGGGGAGATCCATCAATGGTGAAGGTGGTCCCAGTCCCCCACGGGGATATGCATCAACAGGTGGATGCAGGGAYAGATGCTGGGATGGGGGAGAGTGTGGGCATCCTGCCGCTCTCGGGGGGTCATTTGACCAGCACAGGGCTGCGTGGTGTGAGAAAAGCCCCCTCTGCAGCGGGGCCGAAGAGGTTCAAGGGGTGGGGGGGGAGGGGGGGTGTCCCTCGGCGGGTGGGAGCCCCGGTGCGGCTGCGGGAGCGCGGCGCGGCGGGGGTTAATGTGCGTGTCCTCCTGCGCATCCCGCCCCGCTGCCTCCCTCCCGCCCGCCCGTGTGCGGGGCTCGGGCCGTGCGGGAGCCGAGGCGCCGGGCAGCGCTGGAGCCGCTGCCATGACAACCCCGGGGATGCTGCCGGCCGGGGCCGGGGTGCTGCCGCCGCCGCCGCCGCCCCTCCGYGCCCCCCCCGCCCCGCGCCGCGCCTGAGCCGCAGCCGGAGCAGCCGCCGGCCCCGCGGGGGCTCCGGGACCCTCCTGCCAGAGCCGAGGAGCGCCGGGGACATCGCCTGCAGCTCCGCGGGGAAGTTTCGATCTTGCGACAGAACCGGGATTTTGGGGAGCTTTATTGGTTTTTTATATATATTTTTTGTATTTTTTTTTTTTAAATTCTCCTTTGCCCCCCTATGATTTAAACAAAAGCGTAAGAGCCGGCGAAGAGCCCAGCCCCGGCCCGCTGTGGGCCCCCCCCCGGTGCCGATGCCGCCCTCCCCTTCCTGCCACAGACACTCACGTTTCCTCCGTGGGTTATAAACTTTTGATGCCAGATCTCCGCAGCGCCTGCCCAGCTGCAGCTGAAAGTAGCGTCTCCAGCAGCCACACATCTGTGACCTTCATCTCGTGCTCCGCACCTTCTCTCCTCCTCTTCCTCCTCCTCCCCCCGGCCCTCCCGTCCTCCTCCCTCGCCCGAGGACAGCGGGACTCCCTCCGATGCCGCTCGGCAGGCTCAGCGCTCGCAGCCAGCCTTGCCGGGGGCTCTCCTGATCTCCGTGGAGCTCCGCAGCGCTCGCCCCGGTGGTTTTGCTCCCCCCCATCCCTCCTCTCCACCCACCCCTTCCCCCTTTTCGCCTTGTCGGGTGTGTTTTTTGCCTGTTGGAAAAGTCCCCGCTGCCCAGGATGGGGGTCGGTGGGTGCTTGGCCCTGCCCTGGAGGTGCCTGGTCGTCCTCTGTCTCAGGCTGCTCTTCCTTGTGCCCGCAGGAGTGCCCGTGCGCAGCGGAGATGCCACCTTCCCCAAAGCCATGGACAACGTGACAGTGCGGCAAGGGGAGAGCGCCACGCTCAGGTAGGAGCAGCTGGACTTGGCCTTGGGGGGCTCGGGGGGGGTCCCGGTGACGGCTTTTGGGGGATGCTCTGTGCGCAGCGGGGCTGCCGGAGGGTCCTGGGACCAGCTGGAGACTTTGCACGTGTCCCAGGGGCTTGTCCCCATCGTGGCAGGGGACACTCTGGATGGCAGCTCGTCCCCCGTCGCGGTGGGGTCACCCCCTCGGAGCGGTTTTGGGGGGTCGGATGCGCCGGTGCTTTTCGGGCTGCAGCGCGGGGCTGGCAACCTCCCGGGGGGGCTGCGGGTGCCAGACGAGGAGCTGACACAGGGGTTCAGGTGGCAGACGGTGAGTTAGCGCTGCCTGACACTCCCAAAGTTGTGCCTGCGTGGGGGGGAGGGGGGTCCGTGCTCCTGGCACCGCTGCCAGCCCGCGCTGCCAGCCCGCGCTGCCAGCGGCTTTCCAGGGCTGCGATGCCTCCGAGGTGCGTTTGCCTCGATCGCTTTATAGTCTCCGCACGAATCCGTTAATATCAAATCAATCTTTTACTCCAGGGGTGCATCTTATGAATTCTGATGGATGCTTTCCCTTACATTGTTTGCTGTAGGAGAAACACAGGCGGCTTATGCAGATGGGTCACTTCTGTGCGGCACGAAACAGCCGAGCATCCCTTTGCGCTCCCTGAATGAGTTACAGGTGTACACGGAGCCTCGCCCAGGTAGCAGGGCAGCTCTCCACGGGCATCGCAGCAGCGGGGCCAGATGAGCAGACAGCAGCCCAGCCTGGTTTTTGGGAGGGCAGTGGGGAGTCAGCGCGTGGCTGGCGCTGTGGGTCGTGCCGTGCGTGCTCCAGGCAGCCCCACGAGGGCCTGAGCCGGTTAATCCGGGAGCCGTGGGACTTAGGGAAGGAGCGCAGGGACGGCGGGACGTGAGCGTGGAGCAAGCGAGCCCGGAGGAGTTTGTCTGCTTTCCCTGCAGCAGCGAGCAGCGTGTGCCCCCCACATGAGGCTGGCTGCTCCCTCGCTCAGACCTGGAGGAACAGGGCTGCAGCAGAGAGCAGCTGCTCTTCCCAAAGCCAGGCACGGGGATGGCACAGGCAGAGCCTGTCACGCTCTCCGTGAGCAGCCGAGCCGGCGCAGGGATGAGGAGCTGGGGCCGGTTTGAGCAGAGGGTGCTGTGCTCGCCCGGGTGGTCAGTCAGGTTTTCCGTGCCTGAGGTGGGCTTTGTAGGGGGAAGTGTTTGGTGGTGGGAATCAGGCTCTGGCTGGAGGCTCTGTGAGTTCCATGCTGCCGGGAGAGGTGTTGGTTGCCTGTCTGCCCTCTTCCCGCCACGGCCACTGCCAGACTTTGGGATGTTGCCGGTGCCGGGCGCATCCCTGCTCCTCGGTCCCTGCCAGGGACCCGCTGGGATGCTCTTGTCATCGCCCCGTGTACCTGGGGGCTGTGGCACAGCTGGAGAGCAGAGGGCTCTGTCTCYTTGTGCTCTTCCTAATTGAACTGCGACGATGATTAACCTGAGCTGGAGCGAGCGAGGCAGTTGAAAGAAGGACAATCCCCCAGAGAGGTGCCTTTGGCCTCGGCGCTCTTTTCCTCGCTGTYGGGATTTGTCTCCGCGGTGAAGCGTGGGCTTTGGGGGTCTCTGAGGCGGTGCTGGTGGAGGTCAGAGCAGGATGGGTGCCCGTGCCTGCTCCCTGGGGAGCCCCTGCAACTCCAGCCGAGCCTGCTGCCAGCAGAGGGCTGACTTGGATCTCTCTTTTTTTTTTTTTTTCGTTCTTTCTAAGCCTCTGGCCTCTTTTCTGTGCTGTTTGCGGGAGGGCATGTTTGTGTGGCAGCCC